>JAEIIU010049839.1:0-43764 GCA_018874675.1 Drosophila baimaii
CTCAAACTTTGAGTACAATGCTTCCCAAACTGTAAAATATGCCGGAATTTCCAGTTGCTTTAAAACTGTATAGTGCTTCTCAAACTGTAAAACCATGGACCAGTACGCCTAAAACTGTAATGCAGCGCTTTTATGAAATCCGCCTAAAAGTATGCTATAAAACTTATAGAATAAAAATACTGCCCGAAAGTATGCTGCAATGTATATTAAATGACAAGGCCCAGCTTATTTCGGTAATTTTTATTAAATTGTATAAAATTCGAAATAAATAAATCATGTAAACAAAATACCAACAGAATTCCTATCTTTGCTGAATACAATAAATACTCCGAAACACACGCCCGATGTGCGATGTGCGCTATTATAAACTGTTATACTTTTTAAATAACTGCGCCTACAAAACTAAGACGGCTTCCCGTTGACCAGTCAAATGAGGGGAAGGAGAGCAACATTTGTTCAGCATCGACCTGCTGCTGCATTCTGCGCGCCTGGTACTACTTGAAATCATGTACTTCATAAATTGGTACTGCGAAAGTCAGGATTGAGAACCTGCTGGTTTAAGCAGTTTGTTGTTACAACATATTACTTACCAGGGATAAGGAAGCATTGTCAACCATTATTTAAATGGGACTAAATATACATTCTAATATTACTCAGCCTTCCTCGCCAATTACACCAATCCCATTGAGAAGACTTGATTTGTTTTGTAATTTTTGAAATTTATTTTCTTTTTATATTTATTTATTTATCATCAAATATCAATAGTTGATGCTTTCTGTTTGTTGCTGTGTAGTGGTTGCTTCCTCTGGTTCTGGTTGTTGTTCTGTTGTTTTATATATCATAAATTTAATTAAGATTTATACTTACAAGTTAAGTGTATGCAATATATGTTTGTTTGTTTGTTTGTTTTTGCTTACGTCTCTTTCTAGTGTGTGTGTGTGTGTATGTTTTGCGATTTTGTTTACGTCTCTCTCGTTAAGTGCGAAAATAAAACAGAGAATAAAGAACCATAATTGTCGTTCATAATTAGTTGCAGCATCTTGAACGGCGTTTCATTCGTCATATTCCTTCGTTTCATCTCAATTACACATTAAAAATTGATTTAATTAAAAAGTTATATATATATTTTCCCATACAAAATTTTGCTCAATGCGTGTCTGCTCTGGCTTCAGCGTTTGCTTGTTGTGTTCGAGTTTAAAAAACATACAAATTACAATTAGACGAAACTAACCTTTCACTTTTCACTAATTACAATATTAAAATTATACAAATTACACGGAGCTTTCTCACGGGGACACACAGAGACGGAGACGGAGACAGAGACAGAGACAGGCAGAGGCAGGCAGACAGAGAGAGTAAATACACAGTGAGGAGGATCGGGGGGTTTTGGAGTGAGAAAATGTGTGGATTCAGTTATGAGAGAGAATACATAATGTGTGTGTGCCTTCCTTACTATATGTATATATGCATAAGTGTATATTAAAAACGTTAAGCAATGCGAGAGCCATTTATAGGGTTATATAAATTATGTACAGGTATCGTATATATAGAGACGTTGCTTGCGTGTTTGTGTGTGAGGAAACCCAATTAGTATCTTCAGAGTCTCTATTATTTAAACATTTTGTCGCTTATCAGCTACGTGTGTGTGTGTGTTGCAATAATTTAAACGAATAATCTGGATACAGCAGCAATCCTTCTCTCAGTTACAATTAAATTATAAGCGCTTTCTTTAAATTATGTTTCGTAATTGTATAAATATATCTTAAAGGCAGGGGAAATGATTTAATATCGAGTCCCGGGTTTTAAGCAGCAGTGGGAACTCGTATATGTAGATCATCGACTGACAGAGTTCGTGACAGCGGAAGCAGCACTGACCCACCTCCTCCAAGGACCAGACGGTTGTTGCAGCAGTGTCTGTGTGCCCGGTGGCGGAGGCCAGTGTGCGTGCGCTGCCAAGCGCCCAAGTCATCCCTCCTTCCCCTAACCTCTCGCTCTTGCTCTCGCTCTCTTCCTCTTCCTATTTATATATATAGTTTAGTTTATATATCATGCTTCCTTATACTTTACACAACTTTAAGCTTAAGGGTTCGATCTCCTAGTGGTAACAGTTTCTAGTCTAGCATTCAACTTTCGCCTCGACCGCGTTTGCATCTGCATCTTCGTCTTCTTGTTTTCGATTTTGTTTATGTTTCTGTTTTTGTTTTTGTTGTAGTTGTTGTGGTTTTCCTTGATTCTCTGCTTCGATTGTGGTTGTCCAGTGGTGGCTTCCCCCGCAGATCTTGCTCCCAACTTCGGAGAAGCCGCCGCATCATCCTGCTAGCGCTGGCGCTCGGATCTGCGCAATACTCATTCATTCCGCTCCTCGGCACCTGACTCACTTCCAGCCGACAGATTAAGCGTGCTGGCATCCGCCGAGGAGCGCGTGTGGCGAGTGGACCTCAGCTCCCGTCGCTTTTCAGGCGGCTGTCCCTCCACGGAACCAGGTGCCGCTGCCTGCTCGTTGCCCGAGGATCTTGGTCGCTTCAGGCGATTCGAGGAGCGACGGTTCTCCTCGGCGGCCGCAGCGGCAGCAGCGGCGGCAGCGGCCGAGCTCGACGAGGAGCCGCTCAGATTGGCCACTGCCCCCGCAGTGTCCAGATCCTCCACGCTGCCGCCATGACTGCTTCCCGGCGCAGCAGCAGCCGCTGCTGGCTTCTTGAGTATGGGCTGAATGATCAGTTCGTCGGCCTCCTCGTAGGGCGGCGGCAGCTTCGCCGCATCCGCTGCATTGGTGATGGTCAGCGAGATGCGCGACTCTGAGCGCTCGGAGCGCTCGCTGCTGGTGCTCGCGCCGCTGCTAATGGGTGGCGCTATGGTTATCGTGGTTTGACTGGGCAGATTGGCAGCCAGGCCGGCAGCTGCCGCCGAACTGGACGAGGACGAGCTGCCCGACCCACCGCCAGCAGAGGCATTCAGCGGGGTCAGAGTAACCTTGTCCTGTTGCTGGTCTCCAGACATGGGCGCCGGCGTGGAGCTGCTGCTGGAGCTACCTCCGCCCCGCAGACTCTTCTCTATGCTGCTCATGCTGGCGCCCAGGTTCAATGGCAATCCCGCAGCCATGGCCGCAGCGGCCAGTTCCTCCTTCGTCGGATGCATCTCACTGCGCGATCGCTTGGACTTCTGCTGCTGCTGCTGCTGCTGCTGCTGGTGCTGTTGCTCTGCATCCAGTGCGGCAGCATAGGCAGCCGCTGCTGCATTGGCCGAACTGGAGGCGGACGACGACGATGCGCCCGCCGAGGAGGTGGGTATCAGCGAGATGCCCGACCCCAAGCCCAGAGTCTTGGTGTAGTAATCCATTTGCTGCTTAAAGGCATCCTGTTCCCGCTGTCGCTTCGACGAGGAGCTGCCGCCCGAGGAACCGCCGCCGCCTCCACTCGATCCACCGGCCGAACCTCCGGTTAGGCCAGCCAAGCTGGCCAGGGACCCAGGACCACTCAGAGGAAGCGATCCACCGGCAGCGGCCATCGCCTGGGCGGCCATTTCGGCCAGGAAGGCCTGCGAGAAGTCACTGGACATACCCGGTATCTGCGGCAGTTGGGCTGCCGCCGCAGCAGCCGCGGCCGCTGCTGCTGCAGCTGCCGACGACTTGGAGTTCTTGCTGGAGGATGAGGAGGGGCCCGAATTGGAGCTGGACGACGTCGAGGGCATCTTGCCCTGCGAGAAGGCCTGCAGCGCGGCCAGGTCCGTGGGCAGGGCTCCGCGTGTGAGGCTCTCGAACCACTTCTGCTGCTCCTTGGCCTGGGCGTTCGCCTCGCTCACTGCTGCTGCCTGCTGGCTGTTGCTCCTCTTGCTGCTGCTGGCACTGCTCGAGGAGGCGCTTCCTCCGCCTCCCGAAGTTCCCGGCAGCGGGGGCATTCCCAAGGAGCTCATTAGGCGCGTGGCCTGGGCCAGGTCCATGTTGCTCATCCGGCTCAAGGACTCAAGCAGATGCGGATCCGCCCCTGGCATGAGCAGGCTACTCAGCTGCGCCATGTCCGCCGCCGTGGGCGTGGTCTGCGACTGGCTCCTGCTGCTAGACGACTGCCTGCCACGTCCGGATGAGGACGAAGGCGTTGTCACTGTGCTGGCGCCGCCGCCCATGCTGGCCATGGCATTCATGAGGCTGGCCGCCGAGTTGGCTGCTGCCGCTGCCGCCGAGGCATTCCTCGACTGGCTCGACTTGGACGACTGCGACTGGTGCGACTTGGACTGCGTGGAACTGGTGTTCGAGGCGGATGAGGTGGCGCCGTTCAGCAGGTTATACTGCTGCGCCAGCTGGTCGTAGGCGGAACCCAGGCCGCTGGAGCCCAGGGAGTACGGATTGAGGCCACCCAGACCCATGGGCGGGTACAGCAGCGAGGGATTGGGGAAGAGGAACGGAAAGCCGGCGGCCAACTGCTGCGATGCAGAGGCTGCCGCATTCTTGCCTCCAGCTCCGCCGCCACCACCACCGCCCGATGATCCGCCACCGCCGGTGCTGGCACTGATGGCCGCCGCCAGTTGAGCAGCCTCGTTCTGCGCCTGCTGCTGGGCCGCCGCCGCCGCTGCCGCCTGCTGTTGCTGCTGCTGCTTCTTCTTGCTGGCGGACGAGGACGAGGCGGCGGATGAACCACCCCCAGACGACGACTGCCCCTGACTCTTGCCGGAACCCGCTCCGCCGGATGAACCGGTCAAGCCGCCCAGAGTTGGTCCGGCAGCAGCCATGAGAGCAGCCAGCGACTGGGTGTCCATGCCCGCCAGATTGCCCAATCCTCCCATGCCCGCCAGGCTGGCAAACAGATTCATGTTGTTGAGGTTACCAAGTCCAGGGATGTTGCCCATGCCGGGCATGCCGCCAAACGACATGGATAGCAGCGGATTCTTCGGATCGAAGGCAGCCAGCGGGTTCTTGGGATCAAAGGCACCCAGTCCGGGCAGATTGGCCAATAGGCTGGGATTGAGGCCAGCCAGAGATCCAAACTGAAGGGCCGCCTGATCCAGGGCCGCGGCAGCTGCCGTCTGCTGGTTCCTTGACGACTTCTTCGACGATCCTCCAGCCGGCGATTGAGCTGCGGCGGACGATTGTTGCTGCTGCTGTTGGGTGTGCGACGAGGACGAGGCGTTGCTCGAGTTGGACGACGGCCGACCGCCGCCATGGGACTTGACAGCTGGCGAACCGTAGCTGCTGTCCATGGAGGATGTGGGCTTGGGCGATGGCGCCGACATGGGGTTCTGCATCTGCTCCAGCCACTTGGGATCCACCTCGTAATTTGGGTTCTCCGTCAGCCTGAAAGGAGGTATGGTAGTGTTAAAAGACTGAGGTTTATGCCATCGCCCCTCTTAATTAGCAACAATATAGATTTATCGATACTGAATCGATATGTTACGCGAAAACCGATACATAAATCGATAATTTAGAGAAGATCCAAAATCCTTATCTAGATATATCGCTAGATAAGGATCTTGGCCTAAACTTCTATCACAATTTATATAATATCTTTCAGATAATATCGAAATTCTAAGGTCAGATATTTAATGATATTTTCGATATGATATTACTTTCGATATACCACACCAACCCTTTCCCTTTGATATACACCCCTATTCCACCCAACTCACCACTGCATGAGTCGCTTCAGTTGCGGCGCCTTGTTGCCGCCCAAGCGCTTGCCCGTCTGCTTGTTGATCACAGGCACCGGCTCCTCCCCAGTCAGATTCTGTGGTCCCGCCATCGAATGCTGCTGCTGCTGTTGCTGCTGCTGCTGTTGTTGCTGCTGCTGCTGCTGTTTCTGCATCTGGGCGGCACTCGACGATTGCTGCGAGGAGCTGCCCTGCTGACGATTGGAGCGCCGACTGTTGGCACTGCCGGAACCACTTGCTCCACCACCGCCACCGCCGCCGCCCACATAATCAATGCTGAGCTGGTCGCCCAGGGGACTGGTCATGTCCGACAGCCACTTGTTCACCTTGACGTCGTGCGGCGAGTTGGTGGACGAGGAGGAGAACTTGGGACTGAGCTTCATGGCCTGCTCCATCTCGGCCAGCATATTCTCGTACGCCTTGCGCTGGGCAGGCGGCAGGAACTGCATCATCTTCTGCTGCTGCTTGAGGAACGTCTGCGGATCGGTGGCCATTGTCTGGGCCAGCAGGGCATTCAAACTGTCCTTGGACGAGAGGCCGCCCATGGCCATGTTCTGCAGGGCGCTCAGGCCGCTGCCGCTGGATCCTCCGCCGCCGCTTCCGCTGGCCGATGAGCTTCCGCCGCCGCCGGCAGCTCCGCCTTTGGATTCTGCAAAAAAGTGGACAGATAAGACCGATTAGTAGGAACTCCTTGGGATGAAATGCCAGTCCTCGGGCGGGGTTAGTAGAAAGTAAAAGCGCAGAGACTCCAACTCACTTCCGGGCACTGTGGTCACAGTGATGGTGAATGGTTTCTGATTCAGCTGTTGCTGGCTCGCCGAGGATTGCAGATTGGCCGGCGTCACTGAGACGCTGGGCGGAATCTGTGGCTTCTTCGAGGACGATGGCAGCGAGGGGTCGGGGAAGGTCTTTTGCTCCTTGGCCGCCGACAAGCCGAGCACAATCTCGTCCAGCTTCTTGCGCTTCTTCTCCTTGCCAATCACGGGCTCCTCGATGGTCTAGGGATCAAAGAAAAAAAAGGGAAAATGGTTATAGCTGGCTCCAAGTCTTAGGGTACTTGGGGCTTGGGACTACTTACACAATTGTTCTTCTTCATCAGCTTGTTGAGCGTGTCATCCAACTTGCTCTTGCTGCCGCCCATCGAGGGGAAGGCGGAGCTCAGAGCCGCGTGCACGCTGGACTTCTTGGAGGGCATAGAAAAGTCCTGCACTTCGCTTAGATCGATGGCTCCGGCACTGGAGGCCGACTTTAGCATCTCCGTCATGTTCATCTTGGGCAGGCTGCTGCGGGTAAAGGATAGGAATTAATATGATATGGATATGGCACCTCCTCGTCCTCGTTACCCACCTTGAGGATAGATCCATGGGTGCACCCATCGAGGGCGGTGGCGTCTTAAGCGCCGGCACAGCTGGCTTGCTAAACTGTCCCGACGATTGGCGCGACAGCGAGGCATGCTGATGCGCTGGCGGCGGTTGCATGCCACTCAGCGCAGCCGACGAAGAGCCTCCGCCGCGTCCGCGACCAGAGGAACCACCTGTCAAGGCCTCCATATTGGCAATCTCGCTCTCCCAGTCCTTGGGCGCCACTGTAAAAGGAAGAATCATTAGTTCCAGCCCCCACAACGCCCTTTAGGGTGCACTTACTTGTCGAGCTGTTGAGCAGGGCGTGCAGCTTGGCCCTTTCCGTCTCCACGTCGATGGCAATGTGTCGCTTGCGCTTCTTGCCCACGCCAGATCCACCGGCACTGGGCACATTTAGGCCGCCGACGCCGGCTGATGATGCTGAGCCACTCGCCGCACTCAGCGACATGCCCGGCAGCAGGGAGGACAGCGAGGTGGCATTGCCACCAGCCGCTGCTGCTGCAACGGCTGCCGCCACCGCAGCATCCAGGCCAGGCAAAGTGGGCACCGACTTTGATTGGCTGACAGCCACCTGGGACATTCCCGAGGAGACGGAGGAGGACGAGGCCGAGCTGGCCACCTGCTGCATCTGCGAGGCCTGCAGATGCTTCGTTACGCCCTGGTCCGTGGTGATCGTAATCACGTCGGGGGTGGTTGAGCGACGCTCCAGGCTGCTCAGATGGGGAATCGACTCGTGGAGGGCGATGCTCAGGTCGGTGACGCCTCCCTTGCAGCTGGCAAAGGCACTGTACTTGATGTCCACCGGCCACTTGCCACCCTCCACGCAGGCCACGATGTGGGCAATGCGACGTTCCAGGGCAAAGTCCTTGAACCAACGAATCATGCACATCTCCAGCTTGGGCTTCTCCAGCTTCTGCTGCTTCACGGCGGCGGGCTGTATGACCTCCAGATCGGGGAAGCGGGCCTTGAGTTCGGCCGCCTGCTTCTTGCACTCCTCTTCGACGGCCTTCTCCTTCTCCTTCATCACCTCGTCGTCATCGGGATCCGTGGGTCCGACCACCAAGTCGAGTATCTCCTGATCGTTGGCTGGTTTCTTCTTGGGAGAAACTGTCTCGGGTTCAGTTGCCACTGCATTGGCAGCAGCAGGTTTATCCTCCTTCTCCTTGGCCTTCGAGTCTGGCTCCTTGGATACCTCTTTTGATTCTTCCTCCTTCTTCTCTTCGTCAGTCTTTGCAGCAGCCTTGTCTGCTTCGGTTTCATCTTCTGGGGATTCCGGCTTCTCAGCCGGCTTCTCCTCCACCTTAGTGGCTTCGTCAATGTCCATTTTGGCGGAGGAGGACTCTTCGTCAGCAGCAGCTGCAGCTTCTGCTGGCTTCTCCTCTTCCGAAGACTGTTTGTCCTCTGCCTCAGTGGTTTTCTCGGGGGAAGCAGCTCTGGCGGCTTCCACTTCCTTCTCCTGACCATTTTCAGCTATGCCTTGCTGCTCCTCCACTTCCATTTTGTCGTCGCTGGCTTTGGGTTCTCCCTCGGCTTCTGGATCAACCTTCTTTTCAGCCTCGGCGGCGGCGGTTTTGTCCTTGGCCACCACGCTCTCATTGTCAGCTTCGGCTTCATCTTCCTTGTCGGAGACTTCGGCTTTGACTTCTTCTTCGTCCTTGACCACCTTCTCTGCCACCTGCTCGGTTTCAGTTTCAATCTTGGCCGGCTCTTCCTCCTCCTCCGATGCCTTGGCCTCCTGCGTTTCCTTCTTTTCAGGACTTTCCTCTGCCTTAACCTCGTCTTTCTGGGCAGTGATGGCCGGCGTCGCCTCCTTCTTGATGACACTCTCATCGCTCATCAGTTCATCGTCCAGATCTATCACCTCGTTCTTGATGGCAGCCGCTGCCTTCTCTGCGGCGGCCGCCTTCTCGGCCTTCTCAGCCGCTGCTGTGGCTGCTGCTGCCGCCTTCTCAGCTGCCGCCAGTTTCTCCGCCTTTTCCGCATTGAAGGCCTCCAGCTTGATGGTTCGCTGGATTTGTGCCTCCAGTTCGCGGATGAAGCGCTTCTCCGATTCCCCAAAACTAAAGTTGGGATCGTTGAAGATGAAGGTCTCGGAGCGGTAGAGTCCGTGCTTGAGCACGGCGGTTATCAGTTCCTTGTCGTGGCGTCCTGCCTCCCACCAATCGGGCGTATCCGCATTCATGGTGCACAGCTTCAGGCGCTCCTCCAGGTGGGGATTGCGTGCCACTTCCCGGAGCTTGGCCAGCAGTTCCAGACGATCCAGTATGAGCTTGGCGTGCTCCTTCTCAATCTCCTCAATGATTCCATCTAAACCGCGCTCCGATTCCGCGAGCTTCATGCCCGCCTGACGCTTGCACATGGCCACAAAGACCTTGTAGTAGTCCGTCAGCGTCTCATCGCTCTTCCGCTCCAAGTGAGCCATCTGCTTGAACTTGGTCCAGTCGGGACTGGCGCCGCTAGAGACTCCTCCCCCCATAGGTGTGGTGGTGGAGAGGTGCAGGTCAATGCCATATCCAGTGAGAACGCGCAGAAATTCGTACTCTTCGCGGCGATTCCACTTTTTGGGTATGAGCTGCAGGCGCTGGGACTCGCGTTCCTTGGCCGCCAGTTCCATTTTGCCCTGCCGCTCCATTTTCTGTAAACAAAAAAGCACACATTGATAGCCGGGGTTAGTACAAATACAATTAATGTGGATATAAATATAATTGGAATGGCGAAAGTTCGTCTACTTGAGTAGAGGTGTCAATTGGGGAAGATTTGAGTTTGTATATTGGAGGGAGAAACATCATCATTGTGCGGTCTGTTCTTGGTGTTAATTGATGTTTGGGATTAGTATATGTTGTTACTTCAAAGACTTGTCAAGATTTGTATGCAGTTATGCATAATTTACAATCATATGAACGTGGAAAACTACCATAAACTAAGAAAACTAGCATGACCTCCTTGAGACTCGTGATCAGCTTTGTAATTATCCAAAAATACTATTGGTATTAGCCCACATTAGAATCCTAAAGATACTCCCACAAAGCCACATCACTTTTACATTGAATACCAAACTCCAACCGAAGTTACCCTAAAGCTACATCTGTTTTCCATTTACAATAGTTCTTTCCGGCTATTAAGATTACTTGTTACTACACTTGCCATGACTCAATACATTACCCTGATGCTTGATCCACATCAACCATTCCAAGTAAATTAACTTTAAGACGCAAGAGATAAGATAATTCCCAACTACGTCGCACACAAAGTGCTTTTCACAATCTTAAGAAATTGAATTTAGCTATCAATAACACACTGGGCAATGTAGATCTTGTATGGGAAAAAACAAGAAATAGGTCAGTTGTCCATTTCAAGTGAATCATCAAGAGAAGGTGCTTATGGTAAACTTTCATTAGAGGTGACATGTAAACCTATTATAATTAGGGTTATTATAGGAAATAGAATAGTTTTCAAGGCAACCCCTTCGGCTACCTATTATATTAAGCATTTTAAATACCCTCAACATGTTATTCCTTAACTAAAACTATCGGAAAAAGAGTTCCCTATGATTTGTTGACTGACTCTCTTTATCTTCTACGGTTAGTAATTCGTATAGATAAGTTATCTTATAGAATTAGGTAAAAACAATTGCCAAAAGAGCCGCATATACTGGAAACTCATTTCCAATAATTCCCTCACCCAATCCCTCCCTGCAAATTGAGCAACCCCTCTGAATACATATATATATTAACCATTTCCACAATAAAGTATATCAACCCGGGGAGACAGAACACCCCGTTGGGCGATGGACGACGATGTGTGTGTGTGTGCATTTTGCAAGTGCAAATTCATTACGAATATTTACACAATTTTGTGCTGGGGAAAAAGAATTAAAAAGCGTCCACCAGGAACCAGGAGCAGCACCCTTCCCTGCCTGCCTGCCTTCCGCTCGAGCGTAATGCGAGACTCAAAACGGGGGGTGGGATGGAGCGCCCTCGTACCATGTTGGTGGTGACGCCGCTGCCCGCTGCCTGCTGCCTGCTGCAGGGGTGGTGGTCGCATCACCATCATCATCATCTCCTCTGTGTGTACGTAAGCCAGACGACTGACTGACTGACTGACTGACTATTACAGCCTTTCGAATTATACACGAATTTTTGCGAAACGAAAGACAAAATGCGAATGGCGAAAGCAAAATGAAACTGAGAGCGAGGTGAGGCGAGGCGAGGCGAGACAATGGCGTGGCAAAGAGAGCGGCGAGCGCAGAAGAACTGGAACTGGAAATACAATAAAATCATAATAATAAAAGTAAAAAATCCATTTTACACCCCTAATAACGCTCCAGAGGACAGAGGCCAAAGGGCGGACGGGAGTTGGCGGCGGGTGGGAAATAGAGACACGGCGCAGCAATGAGCACGGGACACAAGTACGCCGCACTAAGCAAATGGCGCCGAGTCCGGACTCCGAACGAAGCATGAACAAGGAGGCATACGAAACGGAGACGGAGACAAACAAATGAATCCAGTGAGACCAATTGCACGCGCCGCAGCTAAAAAGGACCTCCTCCAAACACCCAAAAACCCACTCCACACTCGTGTGTGTGTCTGTGCTCTCCTGTGCCCCGTTTTGTACATGTTTGTTTGCCTGCTTGTATACTCTCCTCCAGTTAGTTATGATAATAATAATGGGGGCCAGGCCGAAGGAGCAGGAGGAGCCACGAGAAACGAAACCAAAGGCATCGCAAATACACAAAATTGCATGAAAGCCGAGAATCTCGTAAGGGGACCATCATTCAGGACGACAACATGGCAACACAGTGAATTAGGGATACCCGAAGCCAGTTTTGTAGTTTTCCTCATAAGAAAATACGGGGTTAAGTGTTTCCTGGGATATGCATTGCTTGTACATTGCAGTGTAGAGTGCAAAACATCTTTCCAAAAAGCAAGCGGTCTTAAAAAAATCGAAAATGGTTTCGTATTTAAAACGAGTTCGCAAAAGCGAGAAGAAGAGGGAACCTCGATTTCCTTTTTAAACGGATCCCTACATGTTTATGTAGTTCAAAGTTTAATTAATTTTACATATAAAACGGCTGAATTTTATTTTGAAGTAATAAATAGTAATAACATGACTAACTTGACAGTGAAAATAGGGTTACCACCGGCATAATTGCTATGCAAAGTAGGGTAAGACGTTGCAGAACGAACACGATATGCGTGAGTGAGTAACCCCAACAGATAGCTTCACCACATAAAATAAGTACAGAAGGAAAACAATAAACCCCATTTTTGTGGACGACGACGACGAGTTGTCGAGTTCTCGTTGGATTGTAACACGGAATCAAACCGCAAAACTAAGCGCAATCCTGGCGGAGAATGTGCATGTGCAGAATACAGGATAACGTTGAGTGTTACGTACTCTAATCCTTTTTCGCTAGGCCCCAAAACAAAAAAAAAATAAAAATAAATCACAAAAATGGATGCCAAGTGGGCGCGCAGGTTGGCAACCCTGATGTCTGCCGTGCCATGTCTCCTTCTTGTGCTCTCTCTCCTTCTCCTTGTTCTTCTGCTTCCCTGTTTCTGTTCTGTTTATACAGCTAACGGCTTTTTTACCAATCCCCAACCCCCCAAAAGAGGCAGCCGACGACGAACGATGGGCACAAGGAAATCCAAAAAGGGGGACAAACAAAAACAAACGACAAAAGCGACTGCGAGCGCAGCGCCACAAGATAAAGAGACCCGAGACCTCGTCCTCCTTCTCTCTCCTTCCGTACTATCTTCCCATCTGGCTATCTCGCTCTCGCCGCATTCACACGATACAAGTGCGAGGCAACTCGAGCGATTGATTATGATTATTAGTAGAAGAAACCGATGGCTTCCACTGTGACTTCGTCCGTCGTCTTGGACCCGCCAACCTAAGGTGAGGATGGGGCAAAAAGAGACGAGGACAGAGCCAGAGAGCAAGAGTAAGAGAGAAAAGGGGAGCGAGCTCAGTAGTAAGCAGCCGCGGAAAAACGAATTTAAATGAGCGGCGAACAGCCGCTTCGAAGAGGCAACAAACAAAAAAGCAGATAAAACTCGAGTACTGTTGCACACAGTGTCGGTCATAATAGCAAGTCGAGCTTCGGGCGAGCAGGTTATCGAATAATTGATTAAACATTTAAGTTACTTGTGAGGTTCTATAGATCCTGAATAGCTGCGCCATTAGGTGCTCTGTTTATGCTTATAAGAATTATTTCCAATTTGGTAGGTTTTTTTAGTTTCTAAGTGGACATTGTCTAAATCGACTCGCCTGCTGATGCTTGTGAGGTTATCTACTATCTTGACCGCAGGTGTCTGCCATCGTCTTCTGCCTGCTCCTATTCTTCTTCTTTTGGAAGTTACACATGCCACACACCACCACCCCGCACACACCCCCTTTGGGAAGCGTGTAAAGTGGCAAACGACAGCGTCAGCGACGACAGCGTTTTCGTTCTTCGCCGCTCATGTGAAATCTATAGGCATAAATTTATTGTTTTGTATTTTCGCTCGCTGCACACACAACGAGAGCGAGGTGGAGATATGGCCCCACTGCCCCCATCTCTCGTTTCCTCCAACAACTTGAGTCTCGCTTACTTTTTTCTTGATTTGCCTCTCCACTCACACACACACTCACACTAGGGCACATTCTTTGCATACTCTGCTCTCTTCTTGCACTCTTGCATTCTCATTTTAATTAAGAGATATGGGCATACTAATATTGGTATTGGAATTGTCATTGCTTTATGCATTTACCTCCAAATAAATGCCATTTCCATTGCTTAACGTTGTTGGCATCGTCGCTGCTGTTGCCGTGGCTGTTGTTGTTGCTGTAGCTGCTGCAATTTGCGAGGATTTATTGAGATGCTCGCAAAAGGCGGAGAAGCTGCTAAAGTCCATGGGTTTAATAACCTCCATTTTTTTTTTTGGCCACAAAACACAACAAACTGTATAAAACACTATAAAATATCACAGTCGCAGAATAGAAATCGAAGCCTTGCGGTTGCCGTCACGATTATTGATTTCAATTAAGCACTAATTATCATTCATTGCGCCCCAATGACAACTATTTTGCACCTAGTTGCTGTTGCTGTTGTTGTTGCCTCGGCAATTACATTATTCCATTCCATTTCCAATACCATTCCATCGTTTTGACTATCACTCCCACTCGCTCGCTCCCATTATTCTCGCGATTTATCGCGCGCGCCCGCTTCCCGACTCTAGTCCGCGTCCGCGTCTCTTGCTCGAGCAACACACTTGGACTTTTTACAACTTTACACCGCGGCGCTCAAACAAATAATGAGCGGAGCGCATTGCGGACTAAAATACAAGAAACACTCCTCATCACACACACACGCATACAGAGACAAGCGGCGACGACGGCGACAGCGGCAGCGGCTAAAATCGAATGCGAATCAGCCAAAGCAAGAGAGACTCAAAAGAGTGGCAGCGGCGGGAGCGGGAGCGAGAGACAGAGGAAGAAGGGAAACCAAACAATCGTGAGATTAAGCCAAACGCCGTTTTGGGTGAATGTGAATGTGAATGTGAATATGAATGAGATGGGCTAAAAACTGAGACTCGAGCCCGATACCGATACCCGAGGAGTCTCAGACTGAGGTGAATGAGCGTCACTTGCAACAGACTCTGGGCGAGAGCGGAGAGAGCCTTCGGGCGAGAGAGCCGGACTCAAAAGAGAGAGAGCGGGACATTAAATGTGACTGAGTAAGTGTGCACTGGATGGACGAGTTGAAGAAGAAGAAGCACCAGCGGCGGCGGCGGAGGCAGGCACATTGTGTCAACTCTTGTAATGTAAGCAAAAGAAGAAGCACCAGCCAGCACTAGCCTGCCACACAAACACACTCACATAGAGTGGGGAGTCGGGGGCACAACACACGGTTGAATCGGAGGCAAAAAAGCCAAGGCAATGAAACAAATGTACCACAAAAACTGTTGACGACACATAGAGAGCAGCGAAAGAGAGAGCGCGCGAGGCAGGCAGCGGTCGAGGGAGGGAATAAGGAGGAGGGTGTAATGACGGACGCAGGACAACAGCGGCAAAAGGGATAAAATAAAATAATAACAGCAGCAATGGCAGCGGAACGCAAAGAGGACGAGAAGGAGGAGAAGGCAGAGAGGTAAGCCATGAAAACGGATTAATACAAAAAAGCAGGTACAAAAGGCGGATAAAAAGTTAAGAAGTAATCCCTCGAGAACCTACAGTCGAGTCGGTGCTCTTACCACTTTCCGTCACTTGCATCCTTGATTCCTTTTATTTTTGAAAACTATCGTAATTATGTTACTAATACCCTTTGATATTTTAGGCTTTTATTACCCCAAAGAAGAGTCAAGGATATGATTCCTTATAAAATTGGCGCCCAACGTGGGAGCTAAAAAGTGGTCATAGGTTAATTTTCTCAGAGTCTGGATAAGGATAAATCTAACTCGATATTGTTTCACTAAGTCGATATCTTCCGAAAACAATCTAGATTCATCAAAGATATTGAGAACTCACATCACTCGGATGAAAGTTTACTTTGTTTTCAGTTCAACAACAATCAAATTACTCCAAAAACCGAATGCCACAAATCTATAACCAGTTTATTTGTTTGTTTTCCAAGCTAGGTTTGTCAATCTTTGTTTATTCTATAAATATCGGGTTTATAAAATCTTAGGACTCAGTGAAGTCCTGAGTTTTATTTTTTTTCTTCCCCTTACTGAAAATAAAGATACATGTTTACTATGTGACAGTTGAGTACGAGCTTGACTTTGATTATTGGCATTTTGCAATTGTTTAATTAATTCGACCTTTGGGCCATCTACATGCGACACACTCATACCTCGAGAGAGATTCAGGGAGAGAGAGAAAGAGCAGAGCGAAAGATGGAAGCAGGGCCAAAGTGCGATAAGCACGTAGTCAGAGCAAAAACGAAACGAGATTATTAATCAATCCGCAAGATACAGATGCAGATACCACATGAGTGAGTGAGCGAACGAAAGAGTGAGCGAGCGTCTGTGTGTGTTTTTGGATATATGTACATACATACATGCATGAGTGAACAGGGCGGCTATAATCGCACACAGAATCGATGCAATGGCGACACATCTTCTTCGGCAAATGCACTCGCGCAAGATCAGCGAGTGGAGAGCGACAGAGGGGCATCTCATTCCTATCGTAAATTTGACTTGAACCAAATCAGCTGAAGAGAGACAGACGAAGGTGACGCAGGTAGACAGAGACGGCGGCTCTCAATGAGATATTTAAACTCGAACTGCAGACACGTAGCACTCAATATATTGACTGACTGATGGACTGACCATTCGGCATTATTGGTTAGAGACAGCCGACTTTTCCCAATGCTTTACGACTGACAGGTGTGAAGTGAAAAATGCGCCGACGCAGCAGCTGCACAGCTCCCAGATGCACTCGCTGGATCGCAGTGAGTGCGACAGAGAGAGAGAGGAGAAACAAGATGTGGCAGCAACACGTGAGGCGCACGCGCACAGTGGGTCACACATTGCAAAACAAGAATTCATGCGTCAAAAGAGTATTCTTTAAAAAGCATGTGACATCATATGATTTTAAATAATATTAATAAAAATATATTATATAAACGTGTCCTAATCAGGAAACAATTCTTTATATTTAAGTGAGTTTTTCCTTCAGGATTGTGACAGTTTTTCTTTAATTGATTTCACACCGTATTAAGTGGGAAGAGTATTTAATTATTTATTTATGCAGTGATGACTTTCTATACTAAGAAACAACATGAAATTTTTACTTTCAAAATTAATTTAAAAAAAAATTAATAAAGTACAAACAAATACTCGGCAGCGTTACCTCGGGAAACCTATCCTTCAACTAATTCACTATTTATTTCATATCCGATTATTCTGACCAGAAACCAACTTTTTAGAGGTCACTAGAGAGTCACTGTAACTCGTACACTTGTACATATTTTTCGAAAACAAATTATCTTGAGAATTGTTTAAATGTTTGTCCTATTATATATATATTTCCTATAAATCGATTTTGTCCCACTGTGCAACGCAGCAGCGGCAGCCAAATGCTAATAAAATAATAAATCGAATGGCAGCAATAGCAAGAAGCACAAAAGAAGAGCAACGACAACAACAGCGGTCAGCAACAAAAGCAAAGAGCCAAAAGGAAGCAACAACGGCAAAGCATCCAAGCAAGTCGAAGGTGGGTCCCGCCGAAGATGGCCACAAAAAAGAATTGGCAAAGCAAGCACACACACTACTCTCTCTCCCTTCTACACACACACACGCAGCAGTTTCTATGCTCCGGTGTTCTAAATACACGTTGCAAAAAATGCAAAGGAATCAACAAAACAAAGCGAAAAATGCTTTTAAGCTGCAGTCGCAGCAGCATAACGTGGATAAAGACGCGGAGGAAAGAGGAAAGAGTGGGGAACGAAATGGGAGCTCTCAAATGAGCACAATTAGGCGGCTGGCTTTATCGAAAACTCGCGCGCCGTGCAAAAGAAGAGGACAGGAAATGGCAACCGAAACGAAACAGGAACAGGTCACCCATTCTATATGTACATATATCCCCATCTCCTTCCTTCTTTTTGCTCCGTCTCCCAAGTCACATATTGCGCTCAATAATTCAGTTCGTGAGAGCACAGCAGCAGCCGTAGCTGAAAAGAGAGTGCCATCACCACATCCCCATCCCCTGCTGGCATTTTGGGTGGGCGCGCACACGAAAAAGGAAAAAATTAAACATTGGATAAATCCAGAAAATGTAAAATTACAAACACACATTGCAGGCACCGCACAGCGACAGCGACAGCTGGTGGGAGCGAGATGGGGAGACACACTCGCATGGAAAACTAATACATACAGCGCAAGTACAGCCAACGTGTAGCTAGGCAGCAAAGCCAAAGCCAAAACCACCCGATGATATCGAATGAACAACAACAACAAGAACAACAACAACTGTAACAACGATAAAACCAAGTCGTCCACCAACGCCAACGTCTCTGCTGCTGCGTCGCTTGCGTCCGCCGCAGCCGCAACAATCATCGTCACCAAAGAAGAACTTCACCTCGTCAATACAATAACAACAGCAACCAAATACTTGGCTTTGGCTCTCCGGCTCCGCTGCTTCTTTAACGAATCCGACTTGCTCCTGTTGTTGTTGTGGGTTTGATTGATGGCGCGCTGCCTTTACCCCCCTGCCACTGCCAGCAGAGCCGCCCCTCTGCCATTTGATAATGGCGGCGTCGCCCATTCAGTGATGACCGAAAAAGGTGTCTACATCCAAAAAATCTAGCTATTTTCTAAGGAAGAAAAAAGATTTTTGTGACTTCAAAATATTGGGGGTGTTAAGTAATATTGAATTTCAGAGTAACATAATTCAATTCAAAGAAGAATTTAATAAAAGTATTCAAATAAATAGTAGTGGATAGTATTTGAGAACTGTGTTATATTTCATAACCATTCATCATCAAATCAGAACTGCCCTACAAATTCCTGGTTGATTTAAAATGTGGGAGAAACAACGTCGATCCTAAAAGAAAAAGAATAAAGACTCCGGACCTCAAATCCTAATCCAAGTAAAAAAGGTACAGTCGAGTGTGCTCGACTTCGAGTTATCCAGTACCCAACCCACAATAGAGTATAGTATAGATATACCATGCCCACAACACTTTTGTGCATTAAATTAAAATTAATATGCGAATATTCCTAAGCGCGTATCTTTCAAATACCCTAGTCTTTATTACTTTCCTTACGAATTTCGAAGTAAAGCTGATCCTTTAGAACTTTATCTGCATGCAACAGATTGTCCCTACATTTGGTTGCTCTAGCTCTTATAGTCTCTGAGATTTGTTATTTCACCCGGACGGACGGAAAGGCCGACATGGCTAAATCGACTCGGCTGGTGATGCTGATCAAGAATATTTATTTGTTACGGGGAGATAGAGATGGCTTTTTCTGCCTGTTACCCACATTACATTCTCGGCTCTCTGGGACTAATTTATACGATTTGAAGGGCTTATATATTTTTTGACTACTTATTAGTTGTAGCTAGCAACTAGCGGGGAGAGCACTTGTCGCGCATCTCTAGTGTCTGCAACTACAGTGGGAATGCGGCGAATCGAAGCGTCAGGTTGTACAATTGACTCCGGGCCTCCACTTCGCTCTGGCTCATAATTTGACCCAAGCCTTTTGGCCAACGAGCTGCGGGTTCCACTGTGTATGTGGTGTTGTTGTTTTTGTTGTTGTTGTTGTTGTTGCCACCTCAAGGGGCAGCAATAAGCGAAGCAGAGGCAAGAAAAACGAAACGAAAGCAACGGTTTTGTGCTAGGCAGAGCAGCAGCAGCGTATTGGGATGGAGCAAGGAAGAGCAGGAGGAGCAGATGGAGGTGAGGAGGCTTCGTGTATTGCTGTTTTTGTTTCTGCCGCCGAGTGTGCAAAGTGGTTTGACATTTCCTCCTTTTTGGGCCGCTCGTTCGCATTCCCATTCGCGAGATGAGTCGAAGGATGAGCAAGAGACAAGGAGGAGGAGAACAAGGAGGAGCAGGCTGCGGAGAATAATCCGAGCATCTCGTGTGTGCACCGCATTTCGGGTTCAAATTCGAGTGTACATGTATTTCTTTTATTTTGCATAAATTAAGCATAAGTGTATATTTGCTGTCGCTTCTCCTCCACTTCTTCTGTGCCTCCCTTTCGTTTATTCGTCGTCGTTTCGCTTTTGTTTGCCCATTCGGCAAGACACGCACACTCGTGAATTGGGGGCGGATACACAGACGGCGAAGTTGACAGACTTTTCACCTCTGACACTCCAACATGCCCCGTCCACAACCTCAGGTGGGTGTTGACTTGCCTTTTTATTTAGTCAGATTTTCCGAGCAGTTATGGCTTTGCCGATAACGGAATTGGAAATGGCGAGTATCGACATTTTTCGGGGGAAAAACATGTCAAAACGGGGTCTGAATTAGCTTTGTTACGTCTCCAGATTAGCCAAATACTGAATACTGGTTCATTAGACACTAGAAACCACGAAGGATCTGAAATCTCATAAATAGTGGCCCTAAGAGTATTCAATATATTGTGTAAGGTGGGTGTGACATTTTGTATCATACTTTTTGGTATAAGGTCTAAATAGGTGTAGTGATTGATGATTGACTAATGAATTATATGATTATTTAATTCCATGCGATTATTAATTGCAATTAATCGGTAAAAAGGTAAAATAATCGATTAATCATATGATTACATTTTAATTATTACTTTTTATTATTATTATTCTTTATTTATTTAGAATAGAGTTTAAAATAGTAATTTCCTTAGGCGTGAAGTAGTCACCCTATTGCGCTTCTGTGTGGCGGTAGCACCCGCTGGCACTGAAGTGCCAATTAGGAAGCAATAATGGTGCGCAATTGTGTACAATTTTGGGTATACCTGTTTCATCTCCAGCCAGACATTGACCACATTAGTTTTTAGCTCCATGACAGGAGAATTGAGAAAAAAAAAGGTTAGTTCGTCCTGGATTTGATATGCAAGTGTATCATGCGATTAATTTGTCGAACAATCGATTAGTGATTCAATTACTCGCAACCCATAAATCGATACAATTAAATCGTTAAATGAAACTAAATAATCGATTATTGCATATCATATGATTAATCGTGCCATCACTTAATAGGTCCAGTGTGATTTTGTGTCCTATTTAAGTACTTCATTCAAGCACAATAAAATATACGCTCATCAGTAAATATAACAGTTTAAAAGTTTAATTAAGAACAAGTAAGAAAAGCTAATTTCGGGCGGAGCCGAAGTTTCTCGAGTTTTCCCAATCGTTTTTACGCCAGCTATAAGATATAGAAGTCTGATTCCGACATATATACGGATTGGAAAGAATATAAGACTATTCTGAAAGTCTCAGCCCGATAGCTCAAAAACTGAGACTAGTTTGCATATAAACCGACAGACGGACAGACAGACATGGCTCCTTCACTGCGTTGCAAATATCATTACAAAACTATAATACCCTGCAAGGGTATAATTATAATTACATATTGATGACGAAAAAACCGACGATGTGAAACCTGGTTTTCAAACATTATTCATACATATAAATCTTCCGAAATTCCTCAAGTCTATATAGTTCGTAATCAGTTAGGGAAGAGTTCAGATTTATCTCTGGATACTTTGATAATTTGACAACTCATGCAAGTTAGTATGATATGCGGGGTTAGTATGTTAGAGTAGTGTTCGGTGTGGTAGCGTGGCTTTCGTGTCAGTGTTTCTTTTTGGGTAAGTCTTTCTTATCGGGGTAGTTATTGTTTAGACTGTTCACGGTCTATTAACGCCTCGGAAAGGGTGGCGGCGACTCGCGGCACGGTAGATGAGGATTGATTTCAATCAAGGGGGGTTGGTTCAATCAAATGGGAAAGGGGTTGGTCGGTTGGTCGGTTGGTTGCCTTTTCGGGGCTGGTAGTGTTGTGTAAGTGGTAAGAATGCATATATAGAAATAGTAGATAGAGGGTACTCATCACTGCACTGCTTTTGCGTACATTGTTCATGCTGACCAGGTACATGGCGAGCTTATTGATGTCCAAGTTTGCCAGCTGGCTGACGTCGGTCGTGTTGAGGATGCTCAGCATCAGGCTGATGTCGGCGGCGGTGGGCATGGCGGGCATAGCTCCCGATCCACCTGCTCCGCCCACCTGCTGGGCCTGTCCGGATCCAACACCGGATGGTCCTCCTCCGGCTGCTGCGGCAGCGGCTGCCGCTGCTGCTGCGGACGTGCTGGCACCCTGCGACTGCATCAGCGCCTGTAGGCTACGTCCGCTGGGATCCGAGGAGCCCACAGTGGATCCAGAGCCAACAGTTCCGCTGCCGGAGCCGCTCTGCAGCTGCATTTGCATCGACTGAAGGGTGGGCGTGGTGGGCACCGACAACGGTGGCGTCGATGAGACCAGTGCCTGGAGCTGTGGGGCAATCACACAGAGAGATTTGGAGGCATTGGTAAGCGCTGGCAACAGAGATCAGAGATATCGTGGTTTCGGGCAGAGGGCAATGGGATTGGAGATGAGCCTATGGAGGGTCGTGATCTTGTTAGGACACCGATTCCATTGTCTTCGGTGATTTTTACATAGTTTTGCTGGTCAGCTGTTGGCTGCTTTCTGGGTTTATTTCTTATGAGTGATCTTCTCGATTTTACGTTTTGGTTTTACTTGGGGTTTTCCGTCCGAGTTCGTGTTCGAGTTCGAGTTTCAGTCCTTGTCCTGGTCCGTTTCGTCCATTTGTACGCTAACTACGTTTAACTACGGCCAACAGCTAAGCAACAAAACTACGTACTTTCAACACTTTGACACTACAACATAATAATAATCATAATTAAGACAGATAACACGAAAATTAAACTATAAAACACGTTTCGTTTTGGGTTAGGCAAGAGACGACATAGACGAAGGGATTATTTTTCTCAATGCGCTGTTATAATTTGTCGGATCGTTTAACTGGCAGTTAGCCATACCGATCAGCGATTTAAGCTTAACAGACATCAAGAATTCAGTGGAATTCTGTTGAAATTGAAATTAATTTAATTTTATGTTACGAATCTAAATTTTTATAGGGTAATTTCTCCTCCAGTTTATATGAAAAATGTAAGCTTAATTATCATCGAGATTTTCCAATTGGATTTTCAGCTCTTTGGGTGATATTATGGAATGGGGTCAGTGGTAAGAGATGTCAAGTTGACTCACCTTGGCCTTTTGCTGCAGCTTTAGCTCCTCCTTTTTGTAGTTCCTCTGATAGGCGGTGATAACGCGACGGAGACGCGTGTTGAGGTCCTGCATCGATGGCCACATGGTGGTGGCATCCTCAACGGCTGCCACGGTCGGCGGGTAGCTGCCGGCAACGCTCTCCTCTTCGTCCAGGCCTAAATGTGAGTTGGAGTTAGCATGGTCGTTGGTGGT
This sequence comes from Drosophila baimaii, assembly GCA_018874675.1. Taxonomy (NCBI): domain Eukaryota; kingdom Metazoa; phylum Arthropoda; class Insecta; order Diptera; family Drosophilidae; genus Drosophila; species Drosophila baimaii. The sequence goes on from JAEIIU010049839.1 coordinate 22,942, forward strand.
GGAGTTGGGGGCATTAGAGTTAGCCGCTTTGGATGATGGATTATTGGTGGTGGTGGTGGTGGTGGTGGTATTGGTAATGGTAGTAGTAGTAGTAGTGGTGGTGGTGGTGATGTTTGTGGTAGCATTGTTAGTGCATGATTCCGCTGGATCGCCTTCGGCACGGGCAATGGCAGCGACATCGTTCTTGGTTTCCCCAGCAGAAGGAGCAGCAGAAGATGACTCCTTTGATTCCTTTTTTGATTCGTTTTCGTTTTCGTTATCGATTTCAATTTCGTTTGTTGCTTCTTTTTCTTTTTGGATCTTTTTATCCGATTCGCTGTCCGACTCGCCATCGGCAGTCTTGGCCCCCGTCGTCTCCTGATCTTCTCCGGCCTTCTCCGGCGAACTGGAGTCACGGGACGACACAGAGGTCGAGACTGCCGCGGGCCTTTTCTTGGTCTTGATTTCCGGATCTGTATCTGTATCTGCCGATTGTGTGGGAGGAGTTGCTGATGGTGCCTTCTGCTGGGCGACCAACGTCGCCGCATCGACACTATCGCTGCCATGGCCCGGCAAGGGATCGGCTTTGGCTGTGGATTTGGATGAGGATTCGGAAGCATTTGCGGTGGTTTCTTTTTCGCATTCCAGCTCGTTGGCCTTCGTTAGCGCTTTTGCGTCGTTGCCGTCGCCGCTGCCGCTCTTACCCGACGAACTGGGCCGCTCCGGGTCGAGGAGCAGCGAGTCCTTGTTGCCATCGCCGCCGGTGAGTTTGCCGGAGTCCGAGTCTTTGGTCGTGGTGGTGCCATCGTCGTCCACCTCGTCGCCATCGTCGTGCTTTGAATTTGCATCGTCTTCGTTTCTGTTTGGTGGGACAAAGAGGGAGGTGTTGAGATCGAGCTGTTTGATATATTAAGTATTCAGGAGGTGGGGAACTGGCGAGGGAGGTAATCATGCCGAAACGTAGTTAAAACGTTCTTAAAAAACACAGAGAGAAAATTCACAACACACTCACGCACACACACATTCAGCGCAATGGCAGATGGAGATCTCAATGCTTCGGATGTTGTGCGTGTTAATGAGAGAGATACTAAGCTTCTCACAGATTGGATCTCTTGCCAAGCTACTTTTTGACAAAGATTCGACAATTTAATCTTTAAATCTGCAAATATCAAGCTCTACATTTCAAAATCTTTCTTTTAACATTTACTTGTATTCGTCTCCGATCTTTGAACCTTAATACTTGCACATTTTCTTAGAGTAAAAGCATGAGTTTCATGATTGTGAGGAATGTGCGTGGTGTGTGCGTGGGAATGTGAATGAGTTTTGGCAAATCCTGTTTCCTGTTTAGCTTCGAGGGACTCCTGGGAGCTAGCTTTAGTACTTGTGTGTGGCATATGTGGGATTACTTAATGGTATTTATGCAAGAGAGTGCGCCAACTACATTGATCTATTTTATTTTCTATAATCCGGTGTGTCCTGGGGATAACAAACTCTCTACACACCAAACAAAATCTCTAGAGATTCCCCAAACACACCGGATATTAATTTAGATTTGATTTTTTTTTTTGTTTTTGTTTGTTTTTGTTTCGAAAAAAAGACTTACATCGGCAAATTCGTGACGGCCAGATCGTCGCCGGCAGCACCGGCGCCCACATGGGTGACAAAGCACAGATTGGGATCGGCGCGCATTTGACGATACATTTCACAGCCATGCTTGTAGGTTCCAACCAACAGACTCTTATCACAACAAATGGGATTCCACCATGAGGATGGCACTTGATCTGGCGTTGGCGGCGGGCGAATGGGGAGCTCGCTACATATGATATTCGTTTCGTATTCGGTCGATGATGATTTACATTCATGGATTTTGGAGGGAGATTTCACAGAGAGAGAGATGCGCGAGAAAAGAAATGCGTTGGTTTAGTATAAAATTTCAAATTTGGTTCAAATTTGGTTGTTTTTTTTTGGGTTTATGAGTTAAAAATAATAAAGGAAAATAATAATCAAAATCAATAGAAACAAAAGATAAAATCATACGAATCATAATATTGTTAATTTGCCAATTTGCACTACGGATTTTTACCACTACAAAATGCAGAGAAATTCATACAAAAGCAAAACTCAAGAGGCTCTTCTGGTGTTTGTTTTTGTTTTTGAATTTGGAATTCGCTTAAAGAACACACAAATGATATACGATTAAAATAGCAATGTGGAATTTCGATATAGAGGTGGCTTATATAGAGTAGCAGGGTTTCCCTATTCGCCGGCAGGTTTTCTTCTTCTCAAATGGAGGAGCGAGCGAGCGATCGAAATAGCGTACGAGAGATGGCGTTTTTTTTTTCTTGCTGAGGCATTATTATTTATGGGGATATTACCTTTCCAGATTGAGATTCAAATTCAGATTGAGTGCCAGCTGCTGCTGCTTGGCTTTCGTACTGCTGCAGTTTTTATTTGTTAACAATACGTATATATATATATATGTAGATCGCAAGGAAATCAATTGAGTATATTTATAGGTTTTAATTAAACGAATCGAAAAAAAAACAAAACACACACAGCAGATAGAAGGAAGAGTTCGAGATGTGCCGAGAATTAGTTGGCAAAAATACATGTATATATAGAGAATATGATATATAATGGAAAGATTAATGAGAGGAGGTAGATGTATAAATGGTTATTAGCATTTCACATGGTTAAGCGATCGAACGTACACAGAGAATAATGGTTTAAGTCGTTAAAAGAGTAAGAGAGTAAAGGGATCAGGATCAGGATCAGCTGATTTCAGTTCAAATGATAGAGACTGCATGGCAAATCAGCTGATTTCAATTACAGAGAGAGAGAGAGACTCAAAAGACAATCAGCTGATATTAGTTACAGAGAGAGAGAGAGGGATATAGATAGAGAGACTCAAAAGACAATCAGCTAATATTAGCTACAGAGAGGGCGAAAGTGGGGGCAGGATTTCACCTGAACTTTCAGCTTATTTTAGACTTATTTAAAGAAAAGGCATATAATAATGATCTTAAAAAACTGCTTAACAAATTGGCATTAGTAAAAGTATAGATTAAATAATTGAAAGGTAAATACAAAAATATATGTAATCAACACTCTTGAGGAACCATTCAGTCAATCAATCAATTAATCAATCAATCAAACGACAACAGCAACAAACAAACAAAATGATTTAATAAACTCTAAACGGGTTTTCATAGAAAGTGGCTCGACCGCCTACCTGATGGGCGTATTGTCCTTGATCTGCTGGACAAACTCGCCAATGACCTCGTGCTGGATATAGTAGAGCATCCTCACGCGCAACAGGACTCTGTGGACGATTTGAAAATAAAATAAAAGAAATGTAAGCAAAAGAGGAGAGGGGAAAGAGAGCATAGAATGTAGGTGTATGCGTTAGTAAAAGTTGGATTGCAGTTTAGGGTAGGTTAGCTTATAAACAATTTCGATTCCACACGACTCACTTATTCGCGTGTCTGCCCAAATGCTTCTTGTAGGCTCCCTCCAAGTACGCATCCGCGTCGTACTTTTCCTTCTTGCTCCAATGATTCGGATCATGGATGCTCGTCGGCGTGGTGACGGCAGCTGCCACTGCGCTGGCACTGATTCCGCCGCCGCCTCCATCCTTGTCGGATCCATCCAAGGCACTCGACTTGTGAGCCGGTGTCGTGTTGCCACTATTACTGCCGGATGTAGTTCCCGGTGCTGGCGTCGAGCTACCGGTGGTTTCCTTGTTCGACTTGCCACCGTTGCGCCCTGAAAGTCACAAAATATTTGCACAAAATGTTAGTAGGTTTCTGTATTCTGTTTAAGCTGCTACAGAGGGCAGCTGCGTTTTGAATGTAGAATGCAAATGATTGTTCAGCGTTTTGCTTTTAGTATTCACAGCTGTTTTTTGGTTATTCATAAAAAATACCTTCGATTTAACGAAGTTAGAGTGTCGTCTTTGCCTAGTTAGGGATAACAAAAATTGTAGTTCGGTGCCCATCCATGGTTACTTCTTACATTCGCTATACTCAAATGTTCCTTAGGTTCCGCTTCCAAGGCTTAACGGAAATAAACTTTAAAGAACGATATATCTTGAGAATCTGCTGAAAAGTAGTCGGAGAAATAAAACACGAAACTAGGATTGCAGCTAAGAAATAGATTTCTTTTCTTCAGACGGTTTGAGTCCATTTTACGAGTAATAAATATAGTGTTTCGATCTCAACAAATTCCAGGTGGTATTCCCTTAGACGGACAAAGATATTTAAATATCTCAGGTATATATTTAATGTTCGCTCCCAATTAGCCCTCAAACTCCAGCAAAGACGATAATGTATAGTTATTAATGGAAAATTCCGTTGAAACAAAAGGTTAAAGCTAATGAATCAATATAATAATGAATGAGTTTAGTTATGAATTTTAAATATACATGATTATTATTTACATACAAATAATAAGTTTTAATATATAGTAAAAGGCATACAATTGCATGGCAACAAAACATACACACACGTTTTCATCAGTCCAGTCGAGTACTCTAGTCGATATAGGGTCATAGGTCACAGTCCGCGTCGTATTTCGAGAGATATGATTTGAGAATTGAAGTTGTAAGTTGTGAAGGAATATATAGGAAGCAAGGGGAAACATTAGAGGCCAATACACAGACCCAAACAACACACAGTACTACACACAAAATGGAGATATTTCCAAAAATTTAAGAATTTCTGACAATTTACAGGATACAGAAAGTGTGGAAGTACACAAAGTTAAGTTAAGTCCAGACAGAGTCCCAATCTTTAAAAATAGTGTGTCGAAATTTGTACAACAAGTTGGATTCGTTGGTTCCTTTTTCATCTCTCTTTTCTTTCTCTACGTCCGTGCAGCAGTTTGGGAGGTGTGCGTGAATGTATCTTTTTACCATACCTTTGGCATTCCTACCTCGTGGCACCAAATTGTGTAGGCCACTATGATCCCTGCTGATCTTCTGCACCTCCCCATCCTCCGTGGGCGTGATCAAGTCCCAAATGAACGTCTTTATCTTCTCGTCGCCCTTGTACACTTGCAGGCAGTAAAGGAGCTGTGGGGACGTAGAGAAAACTTATATATTTAGCAAGCAATTACTATACTGGCAAGTGTTTCGACAAGGCCCATCTTTCAGCGGGTTGAGAAGTTGGTTTTTACTCAGCGAAAACCTAGAGTTTCCTCAATATTAGCATGGTTCGTCATCATAAATAAAGCCTGCAAATAGCCAACGATTGAGCTCGAGTTCAAGTCAACTTACGATAATGCGAGCACAGTCCTCGACGTCGATGTCACGCCAGCCGCGCTTGAATTGTCCCAACTCCAGTAGCTCCGACCAGCGTCCCCAGCTGAAAACCAAGGAAAATCAATTAGCAACAGAGTCACAAGTCACGCCATCTAGTGATCCTTTCATCTGTAACCCCAAAAACTCAAGCATTCATACATACAATAATTTGCATCAAAAATTCTCGGAAGCAATTCCCAATTCCTCCAAAAATTCAACACCCCACAAGGAAGTACCCTCCCAAGAGATCGCCATGTCTTCACACAGCTTCAAGGCGGATACGATGAGCCGACGCTCCATGAGGTCGCATGCCAGCAAAATGCAGATCGACTATGCGGCGCCCCAGGAGCTGGACGTAATGGCCATCATTTACAAGTTCTATTTGGAGGATTTCAACACATTCTCGGACGAACAGCGCGAGGAACGGCTGGCCGGCCTGGACGCGCTGGACATGCTGCGCACCATCGACCAGGTGCAGAACGATGTCGCCACCCTGCGACTGGAGAATCACATTATGGTCGAGTTTCTCGAGAAGAACGACCCGAAACTGTTGCTGGGATTGAGGCAGCGACGCACTTCGATCCTGAGGAGATTGCAAAATAAACGTGGCTCTGCGGTGGGAAGCCACGGAAGCCGTCAATCGAGCTCCAAGCGATCCATGTCCATGTCGGTGAATCGTTTGGTTTCGATGAGCGCCGCTGCAGCTGGAGTTGTTCAGGAAAAGCGACGCGGCATTGAGTACAGGCTAAACTTCAAGGCCAAGGCAGAGATGGCGGAGAAGAGGGCGGCCGAGGTGGAGAAGCGAGTATCGGATATCGAGAGAAACGGTAATGTGGCCCTAATTGTGCCTAGGCACTTAGCTATCAATTCTTACCCCGATCCCACCCAACAGCCTTGCGCGAGGTAAAGCAGCTGAGGGCCAAGATCGAGGAGCTTCGCTTCCGCAGCGAGGAAACCATCGAGACGGAGAACAACTTCATGCTCCACTTTTTGCGCGACGAGAACGACGTGGCCTTCCTGGAGTCGGCCACCGAGCGACAGATCGAGCGCAAGCTGCGCAAGTTCACCACGAATTGGTTCAAGAACGCCCGCGCCCTGCTGGGCACCATGAAGTTGACCATCGTTTCGCTGCAAGAGACGTGCCAGCAGCATCGCGCCGATCTGATAACCAAGTCCGACCTCAGTGGCATCCTCACGGCCGTGGATTTTGAGAAGCTGATGATCAAGAGAACCGAGCTAGTCAACCAGCTCGAGGAGAAAAACATTCACATGGCGGGACTCAAGGGCGTTACGGGCAAGACCTCCTTGGCCATGACCGAGGAGAAGCAGGCCATGATGAACCTGGAGACGGAAATGCGAACTGTGCTTAATAGAACGGAGGAGGTCACACGAGCCATCCAGAAGCTCGAGAAGGAGGTGGCCACAGTTCAGAGCCACAATGCCAAGGACTCTGTTACGCTGGACGAGTTGCGGGCACAGCTCCAGGAGTACGAGGCGCCAAGCGTTAGCGAGTATATCGAACGGAAGGAGGAGGCGCACATGCTCGAGAAGGAGGAGAAGATGCTGCAGCGAAAGATCTACATCCTGAACATGAAGCTCAACAATGCCATACGTCGCAAGAATCGCCTGACGGAAAATTAGATACTTTATTTGTGTGTTCATCTTTTTCCTTCATCCTTTATCCCAAGTTGAAAACGAAGCAAATATATAATAGAATTGGCTCAGCATATAATGCCGGATCCCTGAGCTTCGGCTGGTTTTTTCGTGCCTACATATAACCCAAGCCCAACTCCATGTACTCACCCAAAGGACAGCAGTCCCTTCTCCACCTTGAAGCACTCGGACTTGGCCCAGTTACCATACTGAATCTCCTCCAATCCCAAGGCAGCCAGGGCATCCCGTTCGCGGGGTATGTACTCATCGTTGCCCTTCTTCTCGCGGGCACGATCTCGCTTCTCCTTGCGGCGACGGGAACGAAGACCTAGTTACAATTAGAGTCTCAAATTAGCAACCATCTTGTGGTGACCAAGGTTATTATCCTTACCAATTCCTCCCTCTTCGTCGCTGTTCTCATTGGAAGATTCCTCCGAATTAAGCTCCATCACATCCTCGTGACCGTACCGCTTGATTTGCGTGCGTCGCCTGGGCTCCGATAAAACCAAATCCTCGGTCTCGTCGCGCTCGCAGGCATCGGGATCAATGTCCACCTTCTTGGCCCACTTGGTCCAGAAGTCGGGATCATCGATTGTGATATCCGATCGATTGCCAGAGGCCGCGAACGAAGCCTTCGAGAAGGTAGAACCCTTCTCCTGTTCCATAGTAATGACCTGGGTGCGGCGCTTCAAGATCGAGTCGATGTCCTCTTCGCAAAACTTGTCGCCAGCGTTGTCATCGTCCATGACGGCGCCGTAGGCTCCCTTCTTGAGCAGGTCTTCGATCTCCTTCTTGGACAGCTGCTTGTTGTTGCCATCCTTGGAGCCCTGCGTGTTCATCGACTGCAGCACGGCCTTGTCCAGGCCCAGCTTCATCGACGCCTTGTCGAACATTTCCCGCTCGTACGTATTCCTGCAGAGCAACCGATAAATCTTCACCATCTTGCGCTGTCCAATACGATGGCATCTGGCCTGAGCCTGCAGATCGTTTTGCGGATTCCAATCCGAGTCGTAGATAATGACCGTGTCGGCAGCTGTCAAATTAATGCCCAATCCGCCAGCCTTGGTGCAGAGCAAGAAGACAAATCGATCGGATCCGGGCTTGGAATACCGATCAATAGCCTCCTGACGCAGGTTGCCCCTTATCCGTCCATCGATTCGCTCAAAGGGATACTTCCTGTACACCAGGTAGTCCTCGAGGATGTCCAGGCAGCGCACCATCTGACTGAAGATCAGCACACGATGCCCGTTGGCCTTGAGTTTGGGCAACAATTTATCGATTAACACCATTTTGCCCGCCGAGAGTATAAGGTTCTTGTAGTAGGACTCTGGATCCTCGCCGTGCTGGGACTTGAAGTCATACTGAATCTGCTCCTCGGCACCGTTCAAGAGATACGGATGAATGCAGCATTTGCGCAGCTCCATCATCGTGTTCATCAGATTGGGAATATTCGCCGATGTCGTTCCCTTTTTCAGGAAACTAAAGTTCTGTTCGAGAATGCCGCGATAGTACTTCTTTTGTATGTTTGTGAGCTCCACTTCTATAATGGTCTCCTCCTTGGGCGCCAAGCTTTTCTCCACGTCGTCTTTCAAGCGACGCAGCATCATGGGCTTGAGCAGGGCCTGCAGCTTATTCACTTCCTCCTCGTTGCGAAGGTTACCAAACTCGGACATGAACTCTTCCTGCGAGGAGAACTGTGAGGGTTCCAAGAAGTTCAGCAAGGAGAACAGCTCGCTAATGTTGTTCTGAAGGGGTGTGCCCGAGAGCAACACCCTGTGCTCTAGATTCAACTGACGTAGCCCCTCGAGGAGCTTGCAGTTCCTGTTCTTCAAGCGATGCGCCTCATCGATGACGCACAGACGCCAATTGAAGGCCTTCAGGTCCATGTAGTCTGTGACAATCATCTCAAAGGTGGTGATCAGCACATTGAACTTGATGGGCTCCTTGAGGACCTTGCCACTGTCTGTCTTGTAGTAGAACTCATAGTCCTGGATCATCTGTTTGCTGGTCACCGATCCGTGATAGACCACCACATTCATGTCTGTCCAGCCCTCGAACTCTCGTTGCCAGTTTGGAATCGTGGAGAGGGGAGCTATGACCAGAAAGGGTCCTCTAATGCCATACTCGTACACAGAGTGCACAAAGGTCAGACTCTGGATGGTCTTGCCCAGACCCATTTCATCGGCCAGGATGCAGTTGTGCGTGTTGTACCACGAGAACTTCAACCAATTGAGACCCTCCAGCTGGTACGGTCTTAGGCTATTTCCCGCCTTGTACACCGGCGTCTTTTCCAGCTTCTTCCAAAGCTCCGGATGCGGCCGCTTCTTGCTCTTCCACTCACACCTCAGCGGGATCTTGTTGAAGCGCAAATACTGCTCAATCTTATCGTTATCCACATCCTCCTCCAGCTCCCAGGTGCAGTCTTCGTAGGGCAAGGATTTCCACTTGACCAGGTAATGCTTTGTGGTCTCGCCACTGTTTTCATCCGTGTGCACGGACATGTCCAGCACGCGATCCACCTCCGTAAAGTCGGGATTAAATGGCTCCTCTTCGATGTTCTCGAAAATGTTCAACTGCTGCGACTGCTTCTGCTGGAAGCGACGAATCTTGGCCGCCACACGTCGGTCGCCCTTGAGGAGTTCCTCCTCGGTTCGCCACTCGCAGTGGAGGTAGCTGAAGTTGCGATACTTGACAAAGTACTCCTCCACATCGATGAAGACGGGCTCGGGTTTGTTCTCCTTGTCATCTGCATCACTTCCTCCCTCTTCCTTCTTTTCGGACTCCTCCTCCCCCTCCTTAGCGGCAGTCTCGTCTTTCTTTTCCTCAGTTTCTGTCGATTCTTTATCTTTCTCTTCAGCTTCCTTATCTTCAGTTGAGACCTTTTCCTCTCTGGCCTTCTGCTCTTTGGGGGTAGTGGGAGATTCGGTATCGTCCACATCCATTTTCTCACCCTCGGTGTCTTCAGTTTCCTTGGCCTCTTCTGCCGTTTCTACCTCCGAAGAGGTGGCTTTCTCGTCTTCGGTGTTTTCCGGTTTATCTTCGGTTTTCTCTGTTTCTTTTTCCGCTTGCTCTGGTTCTGGCTTTGATTCATCAGCAGCACCAGCATCTACGTCCATTTTGTCCTCCTCCTTGTTCTCGGTGGCGGTCTCTTCCTCATCAGACTTTTCACCTGTTTTTGCTGCTTCAGATTCCTCCTTGATGCCGTCCACTTCCATTTCGGAAGTTTCATTTTCCGACTTCTTGATCTCCGAATCTCCTTTGGATTCTCCCCCATCCTCAGCCTCAGTTTTGGGCTTTTCCTCGTCTTCGACTTTCTCCGCTGAGGCGTCTTCTGCTCCCGACTTCTCCTCTTGCTCCTTCACCTCCTCCTTTTTGGCCTGCGGCTCGGGCGTCTTCTCTTTGGGCTTCTCCGGGATAAGTTCCCGCTTACCCATTCGCATGGCCAAAACCAGTTGTACCACCATGCTGTCCTCGTCGCCAGTGTTTATGTAAACATAGTTGGGTTTGGAGGACATGGCTGCATTGGCGGCATCTGTAGCGCTGAGGCGCTCCTTTTCCGCAGCGGCTGCAGCTGCGGCCGAAGTCGAACTCGAAGTGGCTTCCAGTTGGCTGCTTTCGTCCAAGGGGAGATTGGACTTATCCTCAGAGCCCGCTACCTCCTGGCCAGCCGCTTCGCCCTCGGCCCCCGACTGTGGCTCCGCTCGCTCCACATCACTGCCAGCATTGGAGTTGGCGGCTGCAGCGGCAGCCGAGGACTTCTTGTCCTTCTTCACGGGCGAGGCCACAAGGAGGGAGTTGTCGTCATCGGAGAACCTCAGCATAACATCGTCAGTGTACTTCTTCCGCTGCGTATTCCTCGACGAGCGTCGCTTGTTCGAATCCAGTTCAGAGTCCGGTGGAGGTGACGGTGGCGGGGTCCGGTCCATGGTATCGTCTTCGCCATCTGATTCCGGCACAATCCTACCCCTATTCCTTCGCTTCTTGAGTGCTTTGGCGGAGAGCGAACCGCGATTCCTGCGCGCACTGCCGCCTCCCTCTTCGGAATTGGCATTGCGACGACTGCTCCTGGCCGTCGACCTCTTGCGATCCCTCCTACTCGGCGTGGTTCCCGCTGCGTCGCCGGCGGAATCTGGAACAGAGTCTACTGTCTCGTCGCCAGCCTCACCGCCCGCATCCTTGTCCTCGTCGTTGGCGCTTCGCGGTATCTTGGAGACGGGTATATCATCGTAGTCCGGCGACTCGCCATCGACGCCAGCTGTGCCGCCCCCCGATGTGGTCTCCGCTTCGCCATCGGCGGATCCAGCCTTGGTCACGAGTGGCTTATTGTCCTCCACCTCGCTGCCCTCGCCGGTTTGCTCGGCTCCCTCCTCGCCGTACTGCTTCCTTCGCTTGCTAACACTGGCCCGCTTTCGGGCCGGAGCCGGAGCTGGTGTCTCTGGATCACTCGGATCTTTTGGTTTCTTCGCCTTGGGCGTCCTATCCCGCGGCGGCTTATTCGGATCCTTCGGAGTGCGCGGCTTGCGAGGCTTCTTCTTTTTCCCACTGCCGTCGGTGGAGGTGTCCAGTTCATTGGCCGAGTGGACATCCTGCGACAGATCGCCCATGCCCTCGCTGTATTCCAGCATGCCCACGACACTGGTATCGCCGGCTCCCTGAGTCACACAGTCCTCGGAGACGGGCAGTTGCGTCGTGGGTATGCTCGGCGTGTCCACCACATTGCCACTGATGTCCATTAGATCTCCCTGCCGCTGCTCCAGCTGCTGCTGCTGCTGAGCGGCCGCCGCCACCTGGCCCTTGTCGCCCTTCTTGGCGCGCGGCTTCCTGGGCTTATTCGTTCCCTTGCCCCTGCCCCGTCCCGTGGTGCTGGACACCTGGGGACTCTCCACCATTTGGTTGTGCAGCGGGTTGTTGCTTCCCGGTGGTCCGTACATGGGCGGCATGCTCTGGTAGAGCAGGCACTGTGGCCCTCCGCCCGCGCACTGATCGTTGATCTCGTGCTGCGTCAGCAGATTCAGGCGCTCCTGCATCCGCATCAGCTTCTCCTGATGCTGGTGCTCGTGGCCCGGCGGCATGCAGTACAGTTCCTGGATCTGCTGCTGCAGTGCCGCAATCTCCTGTTGATGCAACATCGGATACGGCGGCGGATACATGCTGCCCGGGGGTGCTCCAACTCCGCCATATGGCGGCATCATGGGCGGCATGTGACCCGCAGGGGCACCCTGAGCATCGTATCCGGGGGCCAGCGGATGCAGTGGCATTCCCATGGGCGGAGGAATCTGTGGCTGTTGCTGCTGCTGTTGCGGCGGCGCCAGGCCTGTGGGATCCATTGGAGGCACTACCTTATCCTCCGCTGAGTCCTCAATGTTCTTTTGGGGTTCCTCTGTCGCTGTCGTCAGCGAGGTATTCAGATCTCCCAACTGCGTTTGCTCCAGCATTTCCTCGGCGGAGGGCTTCTCCAGGAGATCCTCCTGCACAGTCGCCGGCAACTCGGTGCTCATGCTCAGGCTGGTGTCTTGTGTCTTCGGAACACTCGTCTCATCCATCGGCAGCTCGGATTCGCTAACAGGCACGCCGCCCGCCAATCCCTCGCCTCCTGATTCGCTGTGATTTTTCTCAAACTCGCCGGCATTCGACGACTGCGAATTGCTGTCCAGGAGGGCCGCTGCCGTGGACGCTGCATTGGTAGCCACCGCAGCCGTCACTGTCGCCGACTGCGAGGACATGGAATTGTTGTCAAAGAGACCGCCAACATCCACTCCGCCGACATTGTGCTGGGCCGACTCCGAGTGGGAGTTCGTGTTGTCCATGAGCAGGTGCTGTTGCTGCTGCGGCTGCTGCTGGTTGTTGTTGCTGCTGCTGTTGATGCTGCTCTGCGAGTTGCTGTCGTGGATCGATGTGGGCTGGTTGTTGACAATGCTATTGGTGCTGCTGTTGCTGCTGCTGTTGTTGCTGTCGTTGGCCGCCACGGCCAGGGTGGAGGAGTCGTTGGAGTTGGCCGTTTCGTTGAGGATGCTGCTCAAGTGATGCGACGAGGGTGTTGAGGTCTGTTGTGGCGGCGCCTGTTGTGTCACCTGTTGCTGCTGCTGCTGTTGTTGTTGTTGTTGCTGTTGCGTTACTTGCTGCTGCTGTTGGGACTGCTGCTGCTGCATTTGCGCTGGTATCGGCGAACTCACATGAGCTGGCGACATTGTCTGTTGCGTTGCTGCCGCCTGCGGTTGCTGCTGCTGCTGCGGCTGGCTGTCTCCCAGGATGTTTGCAAAGGGATCAAATTGCTGCTGCTGCTGCTGCGGCTGCGTCTGGCTGTAGCTGGGAAGGTGTTGCTGATGGTGTGGCGACTGCTGCTGCTGCTGCTGGTGTATGGGCGATTGGTGCTGCTGCATTTGCTGGTGATGCGGCGACGTTAGACTCGCCTGCGCCTGCTGCGCCGCTTGTTGTTGCGCCGGCTGTCCCGTCTCCATGCTCGGCTGTATCAAATGATGCATACTGGGCAGACTTTGCTGTTGCAATGGCGAGGAGGACATGGTCGCCAGTTGGGGCTGACTTTGACTGCTGCCCGTGGTTCCACTGCTGTTGCTATTGCCGCCTCCTCCTCCGCCAACAATATCGTTGATGGAATGCTGCAGTTGATCGTTGAGTGATTGTTGCTGTTGCTGGTGTTGTTGCTGCTGCTGCTGCTGCTGCTGCTGTTGTTGTTGCTGCGCGTTGGGCACTGGGGGTGCCACCACTGGCGGTACAACCTGTTGCTGTTGCGACGCCTGTGGCTGCTGCTGCTGTTGTTGTTGTTGCTGTTGCTGCCCCATCGCCTGGCCATACATGCTCAGCTGTTGCTGGTGATGTTGCTGCTGCAACATGGCCGCCTGCTGCTGCTGCGGCGCCTGTTGCTGCTGCTGCTGCGCCTGCTGCTGCGCCTGCTGCTGCTGCATGGCGGCCATGTGCTGCGTGCCCCACTGTTGGTGATGCTGCTGCTGCTGCTGCTGCGGCGACGCTGGCATCCTGGGACCCACCACAGAGCTCCTGTAAGCCGACGGATAGTCCATGGGCGGCAATCCATGAGCCTGCGACGGCATCACCATTTGTTCGAGGGCCTGCAGGGTGTTGACAGGGGCTACAACTGGCGCTGGCACCGCTTTCGATACCGCGCCACCTCCTCCTCCGGCTCCAACGCCTCCTCCGCTGCTCGGAGGCTGGGGCCGTGGCGAGGGCAGGCCAACCATGCCTTGTATGCTATGCTGGCTGGGCTGGTTGTTCACCTGCTGCTGCTGGGGCTGCTGCTGCTGCTGCGCCTGCGTCTGTTGCTGTTGCGTGGGCGGTGGCTTCGCCGGCGACACGCCCACTGGTCGGGGGGACATCTGCGGATGCGGCGACATGGTCGGCGGACGTGGCGACATCTGTGGCGATAGCTGGGGGAAGGGAGCACGGTACTGGGGCGAGGAGTTCAGCTGAGCGGCGGCCGCCTGTTGATGTTTGCTGCTGGACATGTAAGGCGGCGCTGCCTGCTGCTGGACCTGCTGTGCCTGCTGCTGCTGCACTTGCTGCTGTTGCTGCTGCTGGTGGTGGCTTCCGTAGCTCGGGGGCATTCCCATGTGCGGCGGGGGAAGCACGGCGCCCGGCAACTGCTGCTGTTGCTGCATCAGCGAGACGTGCGGCTGCTGCTGCTGCTGCGCCTGCTGCTGCTGCGACTGGAGTTGCTGCTGCTGCTGGTGGGCTCCCAATTGCTGCGCAGCCTGCTGCTGCTGCGCAGTCAAGTGGTGGCCCGGCGGCGCTGCTCCCGGGACGTGCTGGCCGTAGGCCGAGGCCTGATCCAGTCCCGTGTGGCCATAGCCCACGTGCTGCGGGGCTCCCCGGCCCGGCTGGTGTTGCATGGGGCTGCCGTAGGGGCTGTGCGCGTAGGCCTGGGGAGTCGGAGGCTGTCCTGCCTGGACAGTGGGTGCTCCCACTACACCAGGATACAGGGGATGCTGGCCGGGCGCTTGCGGATAGTGCTGCGGCAGCCGAGCCTGCTGCTGACTCTGCTGCTGCTGCTGTGCCTGCTGCTGTGCCTGCACCTGCTGTGCCTGTTGCTGTGCCTGCTGCACCTGCTGCTGCTGCGGCGTGGGCGGCTGGACCTGCTGTTGCTGCTGCTGCTGCGGCCCCAGTGATCCGTAGCCGGCCATCATGCTCTGCTGTGCTCCGTAGGGCGCCACCAGCTTCTGCTGCTCCTGCTGTCCGTAGGCGGGCATGTGTTGCCGATAGGCGCTGGCATTGCTCTGGCGCTGCTGCTGCGCCGGCGGAGCTGCCTGCGGATGGCCATAGGCACCTAATCCTGCGCCGGGATACGCTGTCGCCTGTCCCGGCACCGAGGGCGCCGCACCCCAACCGCTTAGATCACCCATTCCGGCTCCAACGCCGACGCCCACACCGAGTCCAACGCCCATGGCCGCTTGATGATCGGCGGACCCCAGCCCGTACAGATTCTCCGCCGTTGGCTGGTACGATGGATATTGGGGCTGTTGCTGTAGCGGATGTGGAGCACGGTGGCGCGGCGGATAGCCGCCGGGCGGTCCCATTGCCCGAGGATTCGCCGCGGCGGCGGCTGCTGCGGCGGCTGCCGCATCGTAACGGTAATAGGGATCTCTGTGAAACGAGAAGAAGACACCCGGGATTAGTAACCAAGAATAAGCGATATTTCTGCCAAGTGAGAAGCCATCTCTTCCTCTCCCTCTCCCAAAGGATAACCCCCTTCCCAGCGACACCTAAGGGGTGACAAAGAGTCAGAGTCAGAAACGAAATAGGAAAACTCACCCTTGATGATTTCCGTGAAACATATTTTGTGCATTTCCATCCATCAGATTTCTGAAACGCAGCGCACACAGAAATATCCGTTACACGCGCTACACGCCGACCGATGGACGACGACGCGACGCCGCTGCGTTTTCAGGTTTGCTCGTCGATTGGCTTAATTTTGATGCTGCTTGCTCTCTGCGCGTGGCCGTTGCCGTTGTCAGAATAAAGTTGGGAGGAAGGAAGGAGGGCGGGCAACCTCTTTTCGGTTGCAGAGAAGTTCCGCTTCACGGCGGGGATGCTGCTGGCTGCCACAGATTATTTGCGATGAATATGTACTTATTGCCCACGCACGCACTAGCGGATCTCTCTGGCCTCTCTTCTTTCTCCACCCTCGCGCTTCGTCGCTGTTCTTCGATAATGATTGTATATATCTATATATATTGGTTGTTCTGTATTTCTAACTACTAAACTTAATTACAACTGGTGTGCAATTTATCGTCCTGTTGTTGTTGTTGTTGATGTTGCTTTCATATGTTGAAGTCATTTGTGTCTCGTGTTTCGTGCACTTCATGGCCGACCTTTGACATATTCGCAGTGAAACACATTCGTCCACAGCTAAAAAAACATAAATAAAAAAGTTTTGAAGAGATTTTGAGCGGTATTTGTACAAAAAAAATAAGTTTTTAAAGCGGCGTTGTCACGTCAAACGAAATTGAGGCATTTATTTGGCAGAATTTATTGTTTTTTAAGAGAGCATTTGCATATGGGATATTTCCGCGATTTAATCTGGAAAGAAACAAGAAAAATAGGGAGGTTATTTAAGGTTTATGTAACTTATTTAATTTAAAATTTTAAAGGCTTTAGAAAAGTTACAAGTTAATTAAATATAATATTCTATATAGGGCTATTATAGAGCAGAACATTTCCATCACCCCGTTAGGCCGTATAACAAACTCTGATGGCCATACAAACGGGTAAAAAGCCCTGTTAATATCGTATAAAATTCCTATTCAACATTATAATTGATTGAAAGAATTTTAAGTTCGAATCAATTATGGATTTTAATCTTCCTACAAAGTATCCCTAATGAAATAATAATAATACTTTGAAATATATATTTGTTTTAGCTTGGAAACACTACATACTGTTTTTATGCATTCTTATAAAGTAATAACACCATTTTAGAATCACTTTTGAGTTGCTGTTGCATCAACTTTTAAGGGGAAAAGCTATACGCTTATGAATTTCATAGATTGGCACATATAACGTACAGTTTGACCCCCCAAAATTGTTGAGCAATATTAATTTATCATCTTTTTATATACTTTAACACATTTGGTACCAAAAATATTAAAAGAAAAGCTTGAAAATTGCAAAACGAAGAGAAATAGTTATTACACCTTATATAGAGCAATATATAGTTCTGAAAGTTGCTTTGAGTTTTCGACGAGGGGAGGGGTGTGAGAGGTTGGTTTTTGTGTTGAAATTTTCTTTTTTTTTTTTTTTGCGGCGACAGTGAGAAAAAACAATGGCAACTCTATCGATTTTTCCGCTTTGTCTCTGCTGCTGCTGCTTTTAGCCGAAAAATCTAAAGCAGCAAGCAGTTGGAAAATCCGCAGAGAGACAGCAAAAAGGAAAAGGCAAGCGAGGAAAAGGCGAAAAAAAATTGCGGGTGGGTTGACTGACTGCTTGTTGTTGTTTCTGTTGCCTTTGTTGCTGTTGGAAGCTGGGCGAGAGCCCAAAAGATATGCAAATGGATTGGAGGGGGCTAAGGGGTTGGTTGGGTGGCAAGGTGTGGTGTCTGCTTTGTGTGTTTGTTTGTGCAAATGGAAAGTGGAGAGATATAGACACAAAACTACAGAGAGTACATCGAGATATGCACTTACACACACACACACGCACACAGAGCGATATGCGGCCGAAAATTCGCTATAAAGGTGAGATGAGGCGAGGTTAGAGAGATACACACACCATGTGGCACATCAAGGGAAACTTATGTGGAGTGGCTGACACATGGGTTAAGCGGTAAGCTTAGCTCCGCTCCCCAGCGCCACCCACTCTTCCTGCCGCTCTCTCCACCTTTCCCCCAATGCACCCCGCTCTGTGGTGAGCTCGCCGCGAGTTGTTCGCGCTCATTGGACAATCATTTAGCCAGTCGTCGTTGTCGTCGTCGTTTTTGTCACTACACTACAATCAAGTCACAATTATAACGAAAATGTTTTATAGATATAGATATTTAAAAAAAAATATATATTTTTTATTTCCCAGCTTTCTTTCAGTTCCATTTCACGATTCAACAGAGGTCCCGGTTCCTTTCAACTCCATCTAATCATCCAATCTTACTGACATGCACCCCCAATGTAATCAATATTTAAAGCAGTGGTCGGCACAGCCCTATATAGCGTCTCTACAAATTTCTCTGTCGAAAGATTCTTAGTTGTAATGTAAACAAAGCACCAATGTACAAGTGATGTCTTCGTTTTATTTTTTTTATATTTTTTTTATTTTATTTTTTTTTTTTATATTTTTTATATTTTTTTTATTTTATTTTTTTTTTTTAGGAATTTTATACTTCATTAGCTAGTTTATTATTCTTTGAGTTGTATGCTTATTATTTATTTTTCAAATCGATCTGAGTAACAATACCACGTTCTGCGATAATTTCTCGCTGTGTCGCATTCGTTGTTGTTGGACCCTCTGGCTGCTTTGACTTTGCCGTAATCAATTACATTTCGCTTTTGCAATTTCAGCTATTTATTTATTTAGTTTCAGCTCTTGCCATTATTATTAGGCGAGCGTACATACATACAATACATGCATACATATTTGTATATATTTGTATGTACATATAGTATCTGTGAGGTTGTGTGTGCGGCGAGACTTTACTTTTGTATATCTGGCAGATATCTATCAGTGAGCGAGTGTGTGTTGTCGCATTTTTCTTTCGCCTTAGTTTTTATTGCCCGCTGCTCGCTTCTTCTCATTTTGTTGTTTTTTTTTTTTTTGCTGTTTTTTGGCGTAGCTTTTACACAAACATATCGGGCAAAGTAATTGCAAAAAAAAAAAGAAGAAAAAACAATAAACTAAAAGCAATAGTAATATGCATATATATGTACGTGCGAGTGTTTATGGTACTGCTGTCCGCTTGTCCGTCTGTCCGTCCGTCTGTGTGAGTTTGTGTAAGCAAAGCAAAAGCACAGACATCTGAAAAATTGTGAAATTATACTTTACTTATTGCCTCGCCTCTCTGCCTCTCTTTTCGGTGTTTATGTCTATATGTCTGTCTATGTCGCCGCCGTCTCTGTCTCTGTCTCTGCGCACAACTGTACATTTGTTTTAAATAAGCGAAAAATCGATTAAAGGTGATAATAGACAAGCAAATTTCAGAGTGTCCCAAAACGACGAAAGACGCGAGCCACATTTTTGTGACCCGACGTTGCGACGTCGACAGCGGCGCCGCCAATAGAAGCACCACCACCACCAACAGAACACCAACAAGACACACCATCAAGAACCATTGGAACAGGCCAAACCGAATGGTGGATTAGCTCTCGGCTGGGTCCACTTCTTACTCTGCTTTCCCATGCTCCACTCCACTCCACTCACTCCATTCCACCGCTTTATGAGCCATGAAAATTGCTCTCAAAAGTTCATCCAAGTCAGAGTTTTCTCACCATAAGACAACTGAGGCAACGGAAGCCACCTTTAGCCCAGTACATACTCCTCATACATATTACAAAAGGCACTTGGATAGTTTGCCTCTTGAAAACCTCCAAGGGTCCTGTTCTCAATGTCCAGTCAGACAAACTCTTAATATAGATTGGATTAAAACCCTAAGCCATCTATATAGTATGACATTAGTTCTGGAGCTCCAACCTTTAAATCCATAGACTGGGTTTAACTATACTGATTCTATAACTTATATATCGTAGGAGCTCAGATCATAAATACTACGTAAGTCATAGCTATCAAGATCAACTGAGTAAGGCTAATGCCAAAACACTTCCAGAAAATCTTCGGAGAATCAGTCTCATCTCATCAGAATCATTCGTCTTGGATGTAGATGATTACAGGTGTTTCTGAAGATGAGACAACCTTCTTTATCAGTATACATTGTGCTGGCTTTCTATAGCTTTCTTCTACTGCATTCAAACTTGTTACCCTCTAGCGTATACAAGTGTAAACCACCGATTGGCCCTTCTTGTAAAAAGAGGTGCAAAACGTAACTTAGACCAATCAAATATACATATCAAAACCTGAATGAACATACATACATACATATGTACATACATATGTATGACTGCCCAAAGCTTGTGATTAAACATTTGGCAATAACAGCAACAACAATAATAACAACAAAATATACCCACAAATAAAAACAAAAAAGAAAAACGAGAAAAGGGGTTCATTCACCTTGTTTTTTAGTTAGCTCACAACTTTTGACAGTTGTTTTGTGCTCTTGCTTCGCTTTTTAGGGCCGACTTTGCTCTTTATCTCCAACTCTTCAAATGTAACGAATATCTGACCCACAATAAGCTAACAAAAGGGAGGAAGAAGGACTGCGGGGGAGAGGCAGGCGCAAAGCTTTTTTCTTTAATTTTACAAGTGTAATTTGTTTATTGTTTAAGCTGAAAATACCCCAAAGTCTTTAGTCTGTATCTCTATTAATATTTAACATATTTAAGATCCATATTAAGATCAACAAGTAAGAAAAGCTAACGTCGGGCGGAGCCGAAGTTTATATACCCTTGTTACTTATTATAAACGATTTTGATAAAATATAACATGTATAATGTAAAATGTATGCAAAATGTAAAATCCATATGTAAAATGTGAATTTAGACCGATCTTTCCTATGGCAGCTACATGAATTATTATTTCGATTTCAATTTCTAGGAGGTGGCTATAATTGTGTTATAAAAGCACAAATAAAGTTTGATTCAAATATCTTTAAAAATACCGAAAATATGCCAATTTTTTCATATTGTTTCTATGGCAGCTATATGATATAGTCGTCCGATCGCGCCCGTTCCGTTCGTAATAGAAATTAAACTAGGTTAAGTAAAACAAGTAAGAAAAGCTAACTTCGGGCGGAGCCGAAGTTTATATACCCTTGCAGATAATTTGTT
>JAEIIU010049843.1:0-11079 GCA_018874675.1 Drosophila baimaii
AATTTCTTATACACTTTTGGTGTATGAAAAATTTCTCATACACTTTTGGTGTATGAAAAATTTCTCATACACTTTTGGTGTATGAAAAAGTGTTGTGGGCGAGAGAGCAAGCGAGAAAGAGCGAGAGTGCATCAGTGGCCGTCTGTTAATTAATTTTTTCACTATCAGTAGAGTGACCGTAGCCAGCCGTTAAGTATACCAGCGTTTTTTGAAGACAAAAATACTAAATACAGCTTAACAGTGCTGTTAAAGTGGGGGTTGAAACCCTATTTTTAAACATTTTTCCTCCCACTCCGATTTTGTGATGGCGCGCGCGCAAATTTCTCGCAGGCTGGATGACTTGGCTGCTCCATTGGCGGTGCGCTCCACTGTACTCGTCTTGGTGGCCATTATTTGATTCAGGTTTGACCCAATTCGCTTTAAATTATTTTGTTAATTAATTTTTTCACTATCAGTAGAGTGACCGTAGCTAAGCCGTTAAGTATACCAGCGTTTTTTGAAGACAAAAATACTAAACACAGCTTAACAGCGCTGTTAAACTGGGGGTTGAAACCCTATTCTTAAACATTTTCCTATCTGTTTAAATTGTTGTGGTCTAATTATAATTTTAAAGAGTTCGTTTTTTATATTCCTTAAATTTCTGTCTTGTTAAAATCTGATTTGCAGAATAAAATGTAATGCTGCTGTAATGTTAAATATATATGAGTACGGTCATACTGCCGCCATCAGCTGTTTGTTGGTTATGTGAATTAAATTGAGTGTTTTAATAAATAATGCTGAAAATAACGAAACTCTGCCTGGCCAGCGGTGCCTCAGTCACAGGTGAGTGCCACACTTTATCTTAATGATCTGTTATTTCATTAAAATCTTCTTGTTTAATCCAGCACAGCGTAATATCGCTGTTACAGCCGCCCGCTGCATCGATCAGAAATGGCGTGCAGACAAGGGATTGCCGGAAAATCCGAATGCCTTTGGACCCCTCACCAACATGCCTGATTACACCTTCCTGGATGGCAGGACCACGCCCCTGGGCGTAAGTGTTGCCCCAGAAACTCCATGAACTTTCACCTAACTCTCCTTGGCTTTGTAGTCCAACCAGAAGAGGCGCCTGCTGAAGCAGCAAGAGATCGCCTCCAAGATCGTGGAGCTCAGTGGAGAGCTGGACTTTGCTAAGCAGCGGCATGCACGTCTCAAGGCAGAGGCCGCAGCCGAGAAGCAACGCATCATCCAAAACAAACTGAAGCCCAAGGGTCACCTGCTGCTCAAGCAGAAGAAGTAGCCAGCCAGTAGCCAGCCAGCAGTGCGCAGCTTCCTGCATAGTTTTACTCTCGTTGTTGCCTGTGTATAAGTTATCATAAGTCGCTTAGTGAATGGAGACGAAATTATACGATGGGTCTTGTGATGTGGACACATGTTTGCCGAAAACACGTTTCAAAAACGTTCCTCAAACAGCAAGCGTGGCGCAGTCGTCGCTTCATTAGATGGCGGCGCGCTAATGATTATTTAATTGCAACTAATAGCGGACACCCCTTGGCGACACATCTGCTGCACGTTAATTGAGTGTTAAAACGCCAGTGACGCACTTGCGCGGGGCACCGTGTCCTGGCATTTAGTCGAGATGAAAGCGATGCCCGCTTTTCCGAGTGCTCTGGGCTTAACCCTTGATGGCGGCAATGTATGGCTTATGCCATCCCATTCCCATTTTATGGACTCCTATTCACACATTAGCTGCTAATCTGAGGCCTACGCTCGCACATTCGTGACAGTCTTCAAACTATTTTTGTCAACAAGGAAGTCGGCCGGTGCGGCGCTTTAGCTGTTTATTTGTAAGCCCTTGTCGAAGGCCAGTTACAAGGTGGCTGTTGGTTGGGTCCACCTCTTCCGGCCAGCGCAATGTGGAGCAGCGCAGTGGGAGCAATCACTCCCAGAGAGAGAGGTTAATGGATCGATCGTGCCGCCACAGCTGCCCGAGCGTAACAAATATGAGGCCTGGTGGTGGTGTTTGGCATTATCATAAGTAAATATGAACAACCGTTTACCAGCTAAATATTTGCACACCTTGCCCAGTGCCCCCTTGTTTTTCCGAGTGTTTGTCTTTTCGGTTAGGAGATCAAGAATTTTGCACGGCACTCAAATGTTTGCCTTCGCCTCGGTCATAAATCCAATAACAGCCGTAATAAAACCCGCAGTAATGTGCTCCATTTTAGGCCTTTTTGCTTGCTTAACAAATTAATATACTTTCGGTTTGGTAAAAGGCTCGCTTTTTGGGTAATTTCAATTATTTTTAACACCACTAATTAATAACTAACAGTTAGTAACAGCTAGGGCTAGGAAACAACCCATTTAAGCGAGAGCCGAGCTTCACACTTTTCGAGAAAAACATCATCAGAGCATCAACAAGGGGGATCCATTGATCCCAGCCCCTAGGTGGCAGACGTAAAAATTTCCATAACTCATTGTCCAGGGAAGTCGCACCAGGTCGAAATCGGTAAAAGTGGCAATTAAATAAACGGATAATGTGCCATGATCAATATTCAAATGTTGCCCGGGTGCAAATTTAGATGTTTACATTCGCACATTGAGCTGACAAAGAAATCAAGTCTGAGGAAATTTTCTAAGCAGATGATCCGATCTGTGATCGAAGAGCGGACGGCCTGCAAGATGTTTGTCGCACTTCTTGCATGAATTAGCCGGGATATATGAAATTTGGCACTGCCTTTCGAGTTTCGCGGCCTCCCTGTGCTGTGCGGGTGTGCCAGAAAACGTGCTGAAAGAAACGTGCCTCCTCCTCTCAATCAAAAGGCAGAAGCCGCCGGCGCCGCCGCTGCGCCGAGCTGCTTCTCAATGCAGCCGCCAATCGTGCGTATACGTAATGCGATCTGATTCCAACTGGATTGTTTATGTTTCCTTTATCTGCGGCAAATCAAATCTCGCACCTTTCTGTTGTTGTTGACGATGTTTGGGTGTGCAAAAATATTTACCCCCCGTTGTGGCTTGGGTGGCATGGAAAAAGGTGGAGTTGTGGAAAACAACTGATTATTTTGTTATTGCCCCGCCAGCGACGGATTTATATTTATATAATTGTATAAATTCATTTAATTAGCGCGTTTATATTTACGCCAGAAACTTTTCGAAACCAAAGCCGCCTCGGATGGGGGGATAATAAAGTGTGAATTAGTTTCGGGTCCCAGGCCCAGGTCTTTTCCTCAATTTCGTCTGATTAACGATTGGTTACACAGTCTAGTGGTGACTAGTGTCTGGTCTCTGAGCCTCGCAGCCTCGCAGCCTGATTCATCTTCGAGTGCAGGCCCCAAAAACTGAAGTCATGCCCCTTTTCTGGAGCCTGATTCCCAAGCACTGACCGCAAACACCGCCGGGTCGAGTGTATTTGTTAATTATTTTATTGCTCCCGGTGCGCCCGCCGAATCATGTTTTTCTAGAAAATTTCGGTATTTCTCACTTCCTGAGTCAGCCACATTTTCACGACGAATTGATTAACCGTCGCATGAACCATTGCGGTTGGATATTTATAAAGGCTGGGCTGTATTTTTAGACTCCAGCTTATTTGCGTGTCTATGCTGATTTTTATTAAAAGCGACGAATTTCGTTACAACGACATTCGAGGTCTGGATTTAGACTTAGCGTGTGACCACACGAAAATTACCACCCGGGGACCACAGCGCCTGGTACAACGCATATTACTCATACGCCGTGTGCCAAAAAACCGATTGCCCCGCAAACCTTTCCACCCGAACTCACCTAATTACTTTCGTTTGCCCGCACTCCCTGTCATCTCCATCTCCGTTGTCGTCCAGTCCGCTATCCACGCCACTGCCTACGTCAGAGAGCACCTCAAAATCAAATACTTAATTAAGCCAAATCAAAACAAAATAGTCACAGACAATTGGGGAATTTTGGGGGTCCGTGTATCTTTCCGCATTGTAAAAACTTTTCCGAATCAAACTGGCCCCCGGCCACGCTAACCGAAACACTGCAACCGGCAATTAGAGCCTTTCGTCCCACGGAATCCCATAGAGATAAGACAACAGCCCACCGCAGAGACATCCAATCTGCGATCTGCCCATCCAACTTGAAATTGAAGTCACAGCCGACGCGCATGCGCAAAAGCCAGACACAGACGACGACACATTGGATGGCGTCAATGAAAGAGAGTTGGCGGGACGTCGAAAATGTCGCTGCGTTTCCTCCGGACTTGCGTCACAGCCCGGAGCATCCGTCGGCTCGGCCCGAAAGCAAATTTTCACATTTGGGTGCGAATATGGCGACGGGTGCGTATATAAAGGAAGGGTTCTCCGCAGCACAGCACACAGAACTCGCCAGACGTTCAGAGCAAACGGTCAAGCCAAGCACAAAAGGATAATATCTCCCCATAACCCCTTCAACGGATTTTACAAATTATAACCAGTCCAAACCGCAAAAAACCCACAAACACACAATGGATCTTAAGGTAAGCATCGCTTATACAGAGATCTTCGAAAGAATCCAGCTCACCCCAATGCTTTCCCCTCAGCAATTGTACTCGTGGGTCTGCCTGCTGGTCAGCATCATCATCTGCAAAGTGTCCCAAACCACGGCCAAGCCCACCTACTATGACCTGGATAGCTACGAGGCCTACGATACCGATCGGTACGACAGCGACAGCGGCAGCTCGTACGCCCTGACTTACGGCAAACCCCTGACGGAGAACCGCCTGAAGAAGCTGAACCCGGGCTACTACTACGTGGACGATGGCTACATCGCACCCGTTGCGGCCAGTGCAGGAACCAGCACGCGCCGCGAAGATCCCAACCCACAGAGTGGCGGCGCCCTGCCCTACAACGTCAAGTTCACTCCGATCGTGCGCGTCCGACAGACCAAGACCAAGCGCAAGAAGCTGTTCGTGCCCAACTTCTTCGGCTAGACGGTGCTGGTCCTTCTGCCGGGGACTGAGAGTACAGACTGAGGATGATTAGCATAAGACTTAGTTGTAGAATTAGTCGCGTGGCTCCCACACCAAAAAGTACCTTATACTGTTACCTATATTTTATACGTTGACCAAATTATATTTATATACCCAAACCTACTAAATATACATACAATATAATCAAAAATCCAGAAATATTTTCTCAACTAAATGATTATTTGTGCGGTTGCAGCCTAAAACTGTGACCACACGAGCTGGGATCGTGAAATCTGAATTAAAAGTTATTTTTGGAAAGCAAATGGCGACAGGCCGTTGAGTTTGTAATTTACAGTTCGACCAATGCTTAAAATAATGCGAAATCAAAATAAGTCTTTGCTCCCCAACTGGATTTATTCGGTTATCCGCAGTGAAGCTGCTCAAACTCCAATAAATTAATATTTAAAATTTTAGTAACTCGTCGCCAGGCAGCATATGTTTTCGCTGATCACTCCCACACCTTTAATCCGATCATCCATAAAGTGTCTACTCCATTTGGCGATTCGGTGCTAATTGACCACTTAGGCGATTTATTAAAATCAAAATACTATTTAATATTATTTATTCTTGGGCTTCATTCAAAACGATGTATAATAAACATTTTGGGATGATGTGAGCAATTGAAATAGAATATTCGTCAGCCAATAAATTGGGTATTTGCCGGAAACCGAAATACTTTTTAGAAAGTTAATTACACCGATAAACTTTAAGTTTTTTTCAATACTTGTATTACTTTTTGTAAGCCGTTGCCACTTTGGATTTTTAAATGTAATATTACTTCTCATATGTTATTTATCTATATCTTAATATTATTTAAAAAACCTTTGGCACGTAACAGAATTCGCTGTCAATTATTTGAAAAGGACTAAACATTTTTGTAGCAAGTCTAAAATTTTCAAATTGTATTTCTTATTATTATTTTCTTGGCGTTAAAATAATATGAATATTTTGAAGACTATTAGATTACAGTTCTTAACTATTAATTCATTTTGCTAAGTACGTATCCTTTAAGTTGTTTACTTGTATATTTATTTTCAGTAATTAAATACTAATGATTTAAAATATCTTAATAATTCCTATGAAAACGCCGAGGTTACCAACGTTTGCTTCGTATTTATTATATTTATATTTATTTTATATATAAATAAGTTTTTATATTTCTTCATTAGATTTATTACTGTTATGATAACAACCATTAATAATATATTCCTCGACTATTGATGCTAGTGAAAAAGAATTGCATACTCTAAGGCGTTCGCTGCTGGCAGAAGCTTATATAGAAGCACTTGGCACTTTGTTAACAGCTACTTGTACATGCCTTTGCCTTAAAACTCCGAAAACATTTATCCTAAGGACCTTCCATTCTGAAAGAAATTAATCTTGCATTGATTTTCGGGGATTTCCCGTGGAAAATTACATTTCCGCTGCTAGTCAGTGTGACCAGAGCCGCCTACGTTTCGGTATTTTAAGCGAAGAAAGCGGCGAGCACACTGCTGTCGTCATTCGTGGAAAAAGAAGAAGAAAATTTGCAATTTTACAATAAAGAAAGGAAAGGCAATCGGCGTCCAAGATGAGCTTCATGCAACCGAGTCCCGTGAAGTACGCCTGCTCCTGCGGCATCCTGAACCCGATCAACAAGCTCTTCTTCTGCCGCCACTGCCCGAAGCTGCGCTGTGGCTTCTGTGTGACGCACGAAATCGAGTCCCACTTCTGCTCCAATTGCCTGGAGAATATCCCCTCCACGGAGGCGCGGCACAAGAAGAACTGCTGTGCCAACTGCTTCGACTGTCCCTGCTGCCAGCACACGCTCTCGGCCAGGGCCACCACGGTGCCGGTGGTGCGCAAGTCCGAGGAATCGAAGGACGTCAAGAAGCCCGAAGACGAGAGCGGAGACTCGCCTGCGGCAACCTCCACGCCGCCCACCCCGGCGAGCCTGAAGCCCTCGGCGGTGCCCACCACCAAGAAGATGTACTACCTGTCGTGCCTGTCCTGCCGCTGGACCTCGCGAGATGCGGGCATTCCCGACCAGGGCGTGGCCACGGGCACTTGGCCGGATAACGAGTGCCTCTACCAGGCGCGCTACAACTCCTTGGTGGAGTACTTCCAGGCAGTGGTGCTGCAGGAGAAACAGGAGAAAATCGAGTTTATGCGGCGCAAGACGCCCAAGCAGCACAAGTTCCCCAGCCTCACGGACCGCACGGGTCTGACGGTGTCCCTCATCCGGCGTCAGATGGGCTGGAACGACAAGGGCATTCCCAAGGCTAAGGCAGTGATCACGCCGGCGGAGGCCACGGCCGAGGTGGAGGAGTTGCCGGCAGATATTTTCACGGAGCCGCTAAATCTGCGCAACGTCACGACGATCGCTCAGCGCCACAGTCAGCCGGCGGATCAGCCGACTGCTGTGAGCAGTCTGTATCCACAGCGACGTACGCTGTGGATCAAGCGGTCGCTACGCTGCCGCCAGTGTGAGCACAACCTTATCAAGCCGGAGTACCATCCCACGTCGATCAAGTACCGCATCCAGCTCTTCGCCAGCTGCCATGTACCCGAGGTGGTAATGGTGCGCTGCGAGCAGCCGCTGGCGTCCGGCAAGAGCAATGCCATCCTGCTGAAGTTCACCAATCCGACCATGTACGACATGACGATTCGTCTTCTGACCACTGCTCCGCCTGAGGACTCAGAGCCCGTTGCGGAGCAAAGCAGCCGTATCAAGGAGGAGCCCGTTTCCGCGTCCCCGCTTCTTAGAGCTGTGGGCATCACCTTGTCGAGGCAAAATTCCACCCGGGAGGTGAAGCGCGAGGTGACGGATGTGTCCAATGCTGAGATTGTGCCTTTGGAGAGCGAGTTTGTGCTCAGTCAGCGCGACGACTCCAAGGAGTTTGACGAGTACGTGCAGCTGCCCACCGAGGAGCCCAAGTTCATTGTGTGGCGCAAGGGCAACAAGGTGCTCAT
Organism: Drosophila baimaii; assembly: GCA_018874675.1. Classification (NCBI taxonomy): domain Eukaryota; kingdom Metazoa; phylum Arthropoda; class Insecta; order Diptera; family Drosophilidae; genus Drosophila; species Drosophila baimaii. Next base: position 7,913 of record JAEIIU010049843.1, read on the forward strand.
CCGGCTACAGTTCACGCCGGCGGAGGAGCTGCCCGCAAGTACCGACGTGGTGCTGGGCTTCGTCATGCAGTACACGTACGTCAACACAGTGACCAATGCTTCCGAAAAGAAGGAGCCCACCACTCACACCCTCTACTCGCGGGTCTTCATCAAAGCGGGGGCCACGGAGCAGAAGGCTAACTGAAAGGGAATCACTATATCCTTATAGAATACTAATCGAACTTAACTGCAACTGAAAACCCGCTTTATAAAAGCTAGACACATATGTATATGTATTTATTGAATTATTCAACTCGTGGAAATGCAGCTAGTATTACAGTTGAAGAATAAACCGCTTGTTCTAACCCTACTCGGATTTCTTACTTCCATTTGGTGCTCCCAAGCTGATCCACTTCTCGCTCTCCTCCCAGAGGAACTTTCCGAATTTCTCGTCTTTGGCAGCCGGAGCCACTTCCTTGGGCTTGCAGTCGCTGAAGTAGAGACCAGTGACCTCCTTCAGTTCAGGATCCAGGGCAGCATATATCGAGGTCTGTGCCCCACTCTTCGGTGTCTTCAGAAGCGGCCAAATCATGGGCTTCAAGAAGTACCTAAAATAAAGAAAGTATCTAATTAACAACGCTCTCTTGCCTGATTCATCTTTCACTTACTTCACAAAGGTCGTCTGGAAGAAGGCCCAATTCCTTCCCAGTTCCGTGTCCACAACACCTGGATGCAGAGAGTTAACTGTGACTCCGGTGCCCTGCAAGCGCTTGGCCAACTCCCGGGTGAACAGCACATTGGCCAACTTGCTCTGGCTATAGGCGGCGCCCTCATCATACGACTTCTCGCTGTTCAAGTCGCGCACGTTGATGGAGCCACGGGTATGGGCCAGGCTAGAAACGACCACTATGCGGCTGGGAGCCGATTTCTGTGAAGTTTGCGAGATGGTTAATGGATATATTTGGTCTCTATACCTTCTCCCTTACCTTGAGCACATCCAGCAACAAGTTGGTCAGCAGAAAGTGGCCAATATGGTTGACGCCCAACTGCAATTCGAAGCCGTCCTCGGTTAAGGTCTTCGGGCAGCGCATAACTCCGGCATTGTTGATCAGGACATCGAGTTTTTGCTGCTCCTTTGTGAAGCTAATTACAGGGATTAAGGTTCGTAAACTGATAGCGGCTAAATGGATGCTTATGCGGACTCACCCGGCAGCGAATTTGCGAATGGAAGCGAAGGAACTCAAGTCCAATTCGCGGGAGAATATATTCTGATTGTTCGTCTCCTTGATGATGTCGTCACGAGCCTTATTGCAACGATTCAGATCCCTGCAGGCCATATAGACGGTTCCGCCGCGCTTTGCTATTTCCAGGGCTGTCTCCTTACCGATTCCGGTGTTGGCTCCCGTAACGATAAATACTTTTCCGGTTTCATTGGTCTCCTTGGTGAACTTGCCGCCCTGCATGTATTCCCTGTAATCAATATCACGCCTCATTAGAATGGTAATCTCCAAATCGGAAACTATTTCTGGATAGTCATGGCTTCGTCATACCGAATTTCATAACATACATTTACAAGTCATTATTCGTATTATAATTGACTTACTTCAAGAAGTAGATAGCCGCGCCAATGATAGCCGGACCGAGAATTATCGGGCTCAGCAAACAGTCGATGAAAATGCACATTTTGGATTGTGAAAATGTTCCTTGTTTTCAGTTTTTTTACTGCTGTCAGCTGGGAGGTGCCTTGTAGAATGCGAGCAAAGCAGTCAGAGCAGCTGTTGATATAGAACTGAATGCTACTACGACCACATATACACATAGATATAGATAGAGAATAACTGATTGGACATGTGAGAACCAAAGAGATAACCCCTCTTTATGGGAATTTGTGTGTAGGGAAAGAGAACCAAAGTTAGTTTATTGAGAAGCTTAAGGGAGAGAGCTACACATATAATATATAGATTGTTCGTGAAATTCTCTTAGAATGGGGTAAGAGTGGGACGGATCGGCTCTATATTTTACTAAAGTGTATGTAAACATTTCAGATTACCTAGAAGGCCCAAACAAATCTATATTTATACATACTTAAGAGATAATACAAATTCCAATTAGTTGTGGTTTGTTTTAGCTATGATATTGATTATCTCCAAGTAAAGAGCCTCACATGTGTACATATGCATATCAGTTAAATGCAACAATTATATACAAATTCCTTACAAGACCGTCGTTTTTATTGTGCGTACTTTTATACAAATAAATAATGAAATGGTGGAGAATACAGTGCCACTTTAATCCACTTTGGATGTACCCACGCCAGTCCACTTTTCGCTTTCAGCCCACAGGAACTTGGCAGTTTTGTCATCCTTGGCAGCTGGAGCCACATCCTTCGGCTTGCAGTCGCTAAAGTAGAGACCAGACACCTTTTCCAAGTCGGGATCCAATGCAGCATACAAGGAAGTCTGTGCCCCAGCCTTAGCTGTCTTGATAAGCGTCCAGATGAGCGGCCTGATCAATTGCCTGCACAATAGCTTGATTACTAATAAATTCACTAAAGTTTTACTTATCACTTACTGTGCGAAGGCATTCTGCAAGAATCCCCAATTCCTTTGGAGCTCAGTGTCCACAGCGCCGGGATGCAGGGAGTTCGTGGTGACACCAGATCCCTCCAGGCGCTTTGCCAACTCCTGAGTGAACAGAACATTGGCCAATTTGCTCTGGTTGTATGCTCCGATTCTACTGTAGGACTTCTCACTGTTCAAGTCACTAACACTAATAGATCCATGTGTGTGGGCCAAGCTGGAAACGTTGACGATGCGACTCGGAGCTGTTTTCTGCAAAGATTTTGCGGTTTTTAGTATGGCCAATGGAAAGCATTTAATAACCACAATACCTTCAAAACGTCCAGCAGCAAATGGGTGAGCAGGAAGTGGCCCACGTGATTAACCCCAAGCTGCATCTCGATGCCATCCTTGGTCAGAGATTTCGGGCAGTGCATTACGCCCGCATTATTAATCAGGACATGGAGCTTATCCTGCTCTCGCTTGAACCTGAGTGTCATAAAGTTTATGTTATAATATTTATACACATTTTTGTTAAGTCACGATAACTTACCCAGCTGCGAATTTGCGAATGGAATCGAAAGAACTCAAGTCCAATTCGCGGGAGAATATATTCTGATTGTTCGTCTC
>JAEIIU010049850.1:0-19231 GCA_018874675.1 Drosophila baimaii
ATACTGGACAAAAGTCGCTGCAGCGGCGCTTAAGCGACTTTTTCCTCTCTCGCTCTAGCACATGTCATCCCTATGGGGAAAAAAGTCGCTTAAGCGACTTTTGGCCGCTTAAGCTGTTGCGCCCCCAATGTAAACACAGTATAAGCTGTTGCGCCCCCAATGTAAACACAGTATTAAGTTCTTATATATTATATATCGAATGAGCTAAGTTGGAACTAAATAATATATTCCTTTTCATTTGTTTATTTTTATTCATTATTTATTGTTTTTTAAATACAATAATTATTATTTTATTTAAACTAGATTTTCTGGTATATGTAAAGACATTGTTTGGAATTTTAACATAAGGCAATGTATATTTCTATTCATTTTTATATATTATATGAACTAGGGGCTGTCCACATATTATATTATATTTTATTATTATTTACTCCCTCGCACCCTATATTATGAAGAGTATTTATTGAAAGAACCCGCTCCTGCATTATTTATCTAATCTAAAAGAAAATGTTTTGAAAAATATTAAAACTAAATTAAATTTTAAATATATTTTGACATAACAAGATTATGTCATCAGTGTTTTTAACCCCCCACTTTCAATATAATCAAACACCTTCCCCTTTTGTTATTTTATAGTATTAATAAGGCGCTAATTTTAACGTAAAATTTGTTGGAAGTACACTTAATGGAATATTTAATAGGTGAGAGAACTGCTTATTGATTAATTATTAAGCAAATTCATTTATACTGCTGTACTACATATTATATATTTTTTTTATTAACAGAACGAAAAAAATAAAAACTACAAAAACCATAAACTATCGCAGCTAACAATATATCGATATATCTATATATCGCCCATAACGAAACAGCTGACGAGCAAAACAGAAAAACAGTGGGACCAGGTAATTTTCAGACGCCGTTTTTTTTGCCATAACACGAGAGCGTAAAAATTATTTAACATTCGATGAAACTGCTCTAAATTTGACTTTTATCACAGAAAAACCCAGAGCGACAAGATGCGACTGATCCGCATCACGGCCCTGCGCCAGCGCTTGGCCGACAAACTGGTGATGCCGGAGCGACTGAAGGACACGTTCGTGGAGAAGTGGATCAAGTACTGGAACGGCCTGATGCGGGACTACTCCGAGGTGGCCGTTGGCGTGGTGCGCGAGTCCTATGCCAAGCCCAAGAAGGCCCTGTTCTATGGCACGGGGCTGCTGCTGCTCTACAAGGCGGGCGTGAATAATCCCGGCGAGGAGAGCTTCATGACGCTACTGCGCCGGGACACCAATAGGATGATCACAGTGGCGCCGGATCAACAGAATCCCGTGGCAGCCGAGTACCTGCTCACCCTGGAGCGAGCCATTAACCAAAAGAAGCTGCGCCTGCTCTCGCTGGGCATCTGCACGCTGCTCTGGGTGGATCTGTATGACGAGGACGACTGCACATATCCGGCCATCTGCGAGTACACCAAGGTGGGCTTCCTGAACTTTCACGAGCGCATTATCGATGTGGGCTTCTGGAACGAGTACTGGCGCCTCAAGTGGAAGATGCGCAACTACGATGTGAACTACCTGTGAGGGAGGGAACTGGGGATGTGGATCGGCATTAGAGCCGCTGGTCGGTCCATCATCCGCCGCCGCCTCCCAGAAGCTGCCTTAAGTTAACTGTAACCTTACGATGTTGTTGCTCCCTGTTTAAAAAGAATACAATGTATTTGTACGTTATGAAGGCTTCTTTTCCTTTTGCATTCTTTAATTTAATATCATACAAAGATCAGGAGGCACTTATGGCATGAGCTCCCCCTTTAGGAGGCACTGGCCACCGGCTGTGCCGCCGCCTCCACAATCTTCTTTGGCTTGAATTGCGCCTCCAACAGCTCCTGGCAATCCTGCAGCTTGGCCAGATTATTGATTTTACCCTGAAAGCTGCCCTCCTTGCCATTGCCCTTGCCCTCGAGCAGGTCCAGGAACTGTGGCCCCAGTTGCTGGACAATTTCCGGATCGCCGCGCAACACCAGGTGACCCTTGGCACTGCTGCCGGCAGCGACGCCCTCGGAAACGGTCAGGAAATAGAAGATTTCCTCGGGTGCCAGGCGCAGGAACGTATTGATGAAGTCCACCTCGATGCCGTCGCGACGATGAAGGCAAAAGTACTTGGGACGCTCTTTCTTGGGCAAATCCTCCAGTCGCTCAGCCTCGGCGGTGGCGAAATCCTTCAGGAGCTGCTGGAACGATTTCCTTGTGCCCTTCACATTCTGCTGCAGCTTCTGGAGCAGTTCCAGGTGCTGGGCGGGGCCACCTCTGTGGAATGAGCACGAAATTAGCAGCGGAAATAATTGGAATACTTGCAAGGGGGGACTCACTTTAGGGCCTGCGTTAGCTGCTGCTCGCGCTGGAAGACCTCGCCCAGCTTGGTGAGCACCCGTTCGCCGACAACAAAGTGCACATGGACATTGGTTTTCACCTTCTCCGCGTACAGCAGCTTGACGCACTGCAGCTGCGAGAGATTCGTGACATGGGTGCCGCAGCACATGTTGCTCTCGATGCCCTCGATGCGCACCACCCTGGCCAGGCCCTCGTGATCCTTGGGCAGGCCCCTGGGCGCCCTGGCATCCTGGAATTCCTGTGCCACCTCGGGATCGACCAGCAGCACCGATACGTCGCGTCCCTCGCGGATCAGGTCATTGGCCTGGCGCTCGATAAGGTCCAGCGACTCGCGACTGATCAGATGGGGCGTGCTCAGCTGGATGTAGGATGTGCTGCTGCCCAGGGACCACGAGGTGGTGTCATACTTGAACTCCCGGTCGAAGAGGGCCGTGATCAGATGCTGGCCCGAGTGCTGTTGCATGTGGTCCAGCCGCCGCTGGTAGTCCAGAACCAGCAGCACCTCTGCGCCCGCATCGAAGCTCAGGGGGGATTCCACAAAGTGAACGGCCGTGGTTCCCTTGCGCTGGACATTTTTCACCGAGAAGCCATCCAAGGTGCCGTAGTCGCAGGGCTGGCCGCCGCCCTCGGGAAAGAGGATGGTGTCCTCGCAGATCACATTGAATCCCTTGAGCTGCTGCACCTGGCCGTCGGGATTGGTCCAGTCGAGGCTGGCGAACTCGCTGCTGACAATTTTTGTCTTAAACTGCGCCACGAAAATGGGTTAACAATTATGTAATTACGTGCTGTCAAGGGTTAATAATATAGTCACCTGCTTCAGGAAGCTGTCCTCCTGGCACTTGAAGACCATCTTCTCATTCAGTTAAGCCAATTGCCAGCCCAGTTTTCCAAAACAATAAAACTTATGAGTGATTCTATCAACAAGTGTTCATTTTGGCCGCGCGTGTTCACTGCCCGGTTCATTCTAGAGATGAGCAGATAGTCACGGCGAAACGGTCCCTCTATTAATCGTAATAATTGCTATAATATAATATTATTTATTTATTTACTTATTTAACAAAGTAAATATAGTATATAATACTAAGTCTAATGGAATTTAATGAGTACTAGCTAACAGGGCCTTCGACTCGAAACTTTACTTAAGTGATTAGATTAAATAATATAATAATATAATAATAATATGAGTAAACTATTTTATTAACTTCACTTGGGTTTTCTTCTTTTGTAAAGTATAGTGTTATTTATAAATTATTTAAAGCTGTAATTGCTTTGTTTTATATTTTAGCAAATTTAATTATGTTACTGCGCTCATCACTTTTTAAGTATATTTTATTTATTGGGAATTTTGTGAATTGGATTAGCGACCTAGTGATTTTCTAGTTTTAGGGATTTTTTTTTTATTTGTTATAGCTTGCTGCTATTATGTTTAGCAACTTTTATTACAGTGTGAAAGTTCATCACTACTAATATCAGCTGTGAGCTTTGTAAGTTTTTCAACACTGCTTGACAACTCATTTAAAAAATGCAACAAATATTTAAAAACTTAAAAACTAAATTATTTATACACAAAATATTTAGCTGTATTTTTACTGGGGGTAGCATTAGTTTTGTAGACTTGGTTTACTTACTTTAGATAAGCAACTAAGCTTAAATCTTTATTTTGTTCTCTTTCACTCTCGCTTTTATTCACATTCACATTCTCCGTCTCGCTCGCTTTCGTGAGCCGATGAATTAAAACAGATCATTTTTAATTTTACTTTTCACATAAAAAAAAGCAAAATTACTAAAAGTCATGAATAAGTCTATGGTTTTATTATAAGCCTTAATTATAATCTATATCTTTTATTAAATATTTCATTTATAACAGTTTAATAGGGCTGCCATATCAGCGACATGCGACAAGGCTGCCACATCATTGCAAAAACTCTCGCGCAGAGAGAAAGAGCGTAAGAGAGAGAGAGAGAGCGAGACAGAGAGCGAGCTAAAGAGAGGCGCACTTTTCGTCCTGTGCTCAACAGTTTCCTGCCAATGTCCCGTTACGACACACCGTTACGTTATTTCCAATCAGCCTAACGGGAGCGAACGGATTCGGGGCCTTTAAATAAGTTTTAATGCAACCACCTGCCGTTAATCAACAAGGATAATCGCCCCAGATCCACGTCCCGTCGCTTAACGCCAACGACGCCGCGCGACATTGCCCGTTAACCCTTGTGTTTTTTGTTTTCTGTGACTTCCGTTTTCGTTTTTTTTCGCGAGTGTGTTTTTTGTCGGTTATATAAGTGGACACTGGGACACACGGGAAACAGAGATATATAAAATATTCTAAGAGTTCCACACCAACAAAAAAAAAAGGATACAAACAAAGTACGGGAATTGAAAAACTGCCTCCTCCTCCTTCGACACCGTCGCCCACATTTGCATGCTATTATTCTGTACCGTCAAAATGTAGGTCTCCATGACGGCCAAGTCCACGCAAGATAGAATCAAAATCAAAAAAGTCCCTCCTCTCACCTGCATTGTCCTGGCAACTAAAACCCAAACTAATTGCCAACAGGCACTGGGGGTAAATGTGGGAAATGTGTATAAATTCCATTACACTGCATTAGTTGGGTGGGTGGAAAATGGCGTGGTGGGAGGGGGGTTCTAAAAAGGACTTACGGTTGATTGATTTATTGTGTGTGCCCAGTCACGCATATCCCATAGATGTCGTGGTATTGGTGACCATGTGTCTCTGTGTGTGTGTGCGTGTGTGTGCCTGTCTGTGCCTGTCTGTGCCTGTTTCCCTTTTGCATGATTTGATTGATGGCAAAATGGCAGAGAGAAAAAATATATAGAGGCAAAAGGATTGCCAAAAACACATTCAAAAGTCACTTTTAATATTAATTTATTTATTATTTGGTAATTTTGTAGGTTTACTTAATTGTTATTAAATTACTTAAGATACTGGCAACTTAAGCTTACAATTTTAACTTTGTATATGCCTTATTATTCGGCCTATTAATATTTACCTTGATATTTATTTTATTTTTGTTAAATTCATTTTTCTTGTTCAAATTGTTTCTGTTTTTGTAATTTTCTATGCAAGCTTTTATTATTTAAGAGTTTTAAAATATTATTTGGCTTAGTTTTAAATTATTTAAACATATCAACAACGTAAAAATTCGAATCCTTTCTCGAAAATAAATTCATTTCGTGTATTGTTTTATTTTAGAAATATTCAGGAGCGCTACAGAAACCACTAGGGTTTTGAAATCATTTTAAGCAGTGTCCAAAAGCATGCTAACAATCTTTTCATGGTACAAAACAAAATTGAACTATATTTAAAATAAAAATGTTTCCCTAACAATAAAACATACTAAAAAAAAAACACTGAATTTGCTACCTAAGGCATTTTATTTTATACTTTTAGACAACATTCTTCGGGTCTTTTTTTAATCCTAGTGATACATATTTTTTCTCTCTGTGCACGCATGCAATGTGTACGATTATTATTAGTAATACGTATGTAATTTCACTCAACAAAAGCAGCTAGCGGCACTGTGATGGCGTCTACTACTAATGCACCGTTATCACCAGCAATTAAGCACTAACAAAAGCACCTAAAAGACAAACAAAAGAGAGACGAAACTTGCAATTGAAACTAATATTGAAACACGACGATAACAACAATAGAAACCACCACAACAATAGGCAAGAGAAGCATGTTGTTGCTCTTTGCTTAGCGGCCAGAAAGTATGCAACGAAAAATGTCCAGCGAACTGTTAGTTACCTGAAGGCAACACCAGGCGGCGCTAGCTCACCGAGCTGTGGAAGAGAGAGCGAGAGCGAAAGAGAGAAGTTAGCGGTTAAACTAAAGAGGAAACGGAAGTGATAACACACACACACACTTAGACCTACACACGCACACAGCACAGCAGCAGCACCCCCTAGACACACACACACACACACATAGAATACTCCTGTAATAAATAAATAAAATAAAAATAATAATAATAATAATAAACCGCAATCATGGCCAACACAGCTCAGTTATTGCGTCGCCAGAGTTCCCGGGATATAGTCCTTAAAAGCCAGAAAAGCATCGATCAGCTGGAATTGAGAGTAAGCTGGCAAAATAAGCCATAATTTTTGTTTTTAGAAATATTCCTTAACCACATCCTTGTTGCAGGAACTGCGCGGCCGCTTGGTACCCAAGGAACATGGCGTCAGTCACCACCATCACACGTCGCTGCATCTGCACCAGCCGCTATATGGCGCAACCAATCAGGGTTTTATGTCCGATGCCTTTGATGAGTCCTCAGAACTGGAGCAGGATCCGCCGCCCTTTGGCTCGGAGGCGAGCACCTCCAAGGCCAAGGCCGAACTGGTGGCCAATGCCGCTGCGGCCGATCAGCAGCAGGACATGGTGGAGGGCGAGAAGGAGGGCGAGGAGCGCGAGAGCTGGGACAGCAAGATCATGTTCCTGCTGGCCACAATTGGGTGGGTGTCCTTTTATACAATTTATCTAGGATATTTCATATATTTAATATATTTATTGAGTTTTTTTTTGTGTTTTCTTGCCCAACAGCTATGCCGTGGGCCTGGGCAATGTGTGGCGCTTCCCGTACTTGGCCCAAAAGAATGGCGGCGGCGCCTTCCTGGTGCCCTACTTCATCATGCTGTGCATCCAGGGCATACCCATTTTCTACCTGGAACTGGCCATTGGCCAGCGGCTGCGCAAGGGTGCCATCGGTGTCTGGAGCCAGGTGTCGCCGTATCTGGGCGGCATTGGCATCTCCTCGGCGGTGGTCAGCTACATAGTGGCCCTGTACTATAACACCATCATTGCCTGGTGCCTGATCTATCTGCTGCATAGCTTCGAGTCGCCGCTACCGTGGGCGGACTGCCCCACGCGGCTGTACAAGAACTATACGTACGACCATGAGCCGGAGTGTGTGGCCTCGTCGCCGACGCAATTCTATTGGTATCGCACCACGTTGCAGTGCTCGGAGAGCGTTGACCTGCCGGAGAACTTTAACTATCACATGGCCATTGCGTTGATTGTCTCCTGGTTCCTGGTCTACATATGCATGGTGCAGGGCATAACGTCGTCGGGCAAGATTGTCTACATGACCGCGATCTTTCCGTATGTGGTCCTCATCATTTTCTTCTTTCGCGGCATCACGCTGAAGGGAGCCGCCGATGGGGTGGCCCACCTGTTCACGCCCCGATGGGAGACGCTGCTGGATCCGGTGGTTTGGCTGGAGGCCGGCACCCAGATCTTCTTCTCGCTGGGTCTGGCCTTTGGCGGGCTGATCGCCTTCAGTTCGTACAATCCGGCCAATAATAATTGCTACAGGGACGCCTTGCTGGTGTCGCTGACCAATTGTGGCACCTCGATGTTTGCCGGCGTTGTGGTCTTTTCCGTCATTGGGTTCAAGGCCACGGCCACGTTTGATCGCTGCACTGAGGAGCGGAACGGATTGATATCGCAGAACAAGACGCATAATCTGCCCGTATGTGATTTGCAAACGGAACTGGCCAATGTGAGTGGGGGGGGATTGGGGTATATTAACTCTAAGTACTTCAAAAATTATTATACAAATTAAATATTGGAAAGTTCATAAGTTGGAGATTTAAAATCACTTAAAATTTAGCCAAAAAATATGCTACATCATGTTGTATCTTTTATTTGGAGTCCTTTAATATATTTGACATACTTAAATATTATTTAAATAATTATGTTTAATTTTTTTGATTTGAAATCAATTGATATTCATACTTTAAGACGCTTTTTAAATTCATTTAATTTGAAATCCCTTAAAATACTTCCTAAAAGTATGCTACCAAATGTTATATCTTTGAATTGGCGTCCTTGAATATTTCACTGCATACTTTTAGAGTCCTTTTAAAATTTACTTCATTAGAAATCTCTTGAAATGCATGCCACAAATGTCCTTGAATTTGAGTCTTTAAATAAGTTTGGATGTCTATTTAATTGTCTTAATTTAAAATCATTTAAAATTCATACTTTTAGAAGCTTTTAAAATTAATTTGATTTGGAATCCTAAGAAAGGCAGCCTAAAAGTATGCTATGCTACTTCATTACATACTTTTAGAGCCTAATTTTCATTAATTTTATTTGAAATCTCTTAAAATACATCCTAAACGTATGCTACAAAATTATCTCAAATTTTTTAGACGCATTTTCATTTCAATTTAAATGTATAATTAAATAAAATAAATTAAGTACTTATTTTAAAAGTCTAAGAACTAATATTTTGTGCACTTTTCCCTCTCCATTTACAGAGTGCCTCGGGCACTGGACTGGCTTTCATCATATTCACGGAGGCAATCAATCAATTTCCGGGTGCCCAACTTTGGGCCGTATTATTCTTCCTGATGCTGTTCACCTTGGGCATTGATTCGCAATTTGGGACACTGGAGGGTGTGGTCACCTCGCTGGTGGACATGAAGCTCTTTCCCAATCTACCCAAGGAATATATAGTGGGGGTATGGTTTTAATTAACTAATTAATTCTTAATTTATGTAGCTTACTTATTTAATACCTTCGGCAGGGCCTTTGCTTTTCCTGCTGCCTGATTTCCATGTGCTTTGCCAACGGCGCCGGAAGCTATATATTCCAGCTGATGGACAGCTTCGCTGGCAACTTCCCCCTGCTGATCATTGCCCTTTTTGAGTGCCTGTCGATTAGCTATATCTATGGAGTGCGCCGTTTTTCGGATGACATTGAAATGATGACGGGATCGCGACCCAACTTCTATTGGATGTTCTGCTGGAAGTATCTGTCACCCTGCGCCATGGTCACCATCCTGTTGGCCTCGTTCTATCAGCTGCTAACCGAGGGCAGCAGCTATCCGGCCTGGATCGCGGCCAAGGGATCCACCGAGTCCATGGAGTGGCCACACTGGTGCATTGTCATTGCCTTTTTCCTGATCCTCTCGTCCATCCTGTGGATTCCGATTGTGGCGATTTTGCGGTAAGTTTATAATGCAAATTTAATATGGAAATAATTATAGATTGTAAATATTATGCAAAGAAAAATAAGATCCCCCTTAAGTGTGACCAGAGTTGTGCCGAACAGTGCCCTTGTAATTCCCAAGTGTGAATTCTGTGACACAAATTTTGTGGTGCAAGGGAAACAAAATGATTCGTGCGTCCCGATTTAAGTGTATTTAAGTCGAATATATAGATTATATTATATTTATTTATATTATTTCCATATTCCCCAGCCTGTGTGGCATCAAGGTGGTGGAGGACTCGGATCCCGCCTGGTTCCCGGAGGCGGAACTCAAGGAAGTCCATGGCATTGTGCCCCACGAACCAACCGAACTGGAGCGTAGTATTTTCTGCTTCAACATGGACGGCACGGAGGGCATGTGCTGCCCCAAATATGGCCTGCCAGAGAAGTCCCTGGAAGAGGAGGAGTAAGCGAGGATGAAACGAGACACTGGCTAACGATGACAATAATGCATAAAAAAAAAAACCGAAATAGAAACCGATGAAATCGTAATGTAAATATGGACAATAACTAAGCACTCACCGATGTTGGGCGGCGTCGATATCGAAACACTCCTATATATGGTCCCAAAGACTGTTAAAAAAAAGAAAACCAATAACCAAATCTATATATACATAAAGAGAAACCACGATACGAAACAATAAGGAAAATAGGAAAAATATATAGAAAAACAAATAGGCAATAGTAACAACAAAAAAAAAAACAACAACCACAACAACAGGAACGGTGAAAACTCGACGCTGGGATGCGCGGTTTCATTCAAGCAGAAAGCTACTCGTAAAAACAAAAAAAAAAAAAAACAGCTTAAAATCTATAGAGAAATATTTCCGCATAACTTCATTAGCATGTGGCAAAATCATAATCATAAAATCATAATTAAACCCGTATGATTATCGTTTTCCATTTGCTTTGCCGCCTCCACCTCCTCCTCCTCCTCAGAGAGAGAGAGAGTATAGAGTTGTTACTATATAGGGGCCCTACATATCCGATTTCGTACAACCATATTTGATTTCAAACCCACAAAAGGGAAACCAACTGTAACTTGCTGACTATATATATACACCTATATACGATATATACAATAACTATGCTGTTATTCTAGACTTTTTGATTTCGACTCGATTAATGTTAAGTCATTACCATATCATGCAAGCATAGGGCACCACCTCTATATATAATATACTATATATACTGTATTATTAACTATACCTATTACAGTTCATTCTCTGTTGTGATCAGCTCTTTCTGGCTTTCTGTGTTTATTGTTGTTATCGAGGATAATGTTGCTCATATCACAAAACCGAAACTAAGCCAACTTAACTTTAAAAATCTCAGTGTTATAGAGGGAAAGAGGGAGAGTAAAGAAGGAATATTGGATATATGTATGTTATGTTTTGCTCTAATTGAAAGTTATACGATATGAAATAATTACTTGTTGATAACCAGAACATCATCGCCATATAGCTCTACACTCCATTCCATTGTACTTATGATCTACACACACATCCACACACTCGAGATTAGTTAGGAGTATATCTCTAGATATATATATATATATACATATATATTTACATTTACATTTACATATGACAAAACGCAAACGCAACCGTTCAACTAGCCCAAAGGAACTACATACAAAAAAAAAAAACAAAATAAAATAAATAGGTGGAAAAGGAACTCTATATATATATACATATACATAACTGGAGACGCGGCAGCTTAAAGGTTTAAAGACACACGATATCATCGCATCATGGACGAACTATTATACAAAATAAACGAAAATATATAAGCATATATATATTTGTGTGTCTGTTGAAATTCAGTTAGAGGTTAAGTGTGGATTATGGGTTAGGGGTTAACTACTATATATTATCCTTGGGGATAATTCTTCTCCAAAAGAAAAGCTTCATTTCGTAGCGAGTTAACCCTTGACATTAATCCACACGCCCCGATAGCAATTGATTTCGCTGTATTATAAATTCTACATTTATTTATGGTATATTTATACATACATATACATCGATATATATACATATATTATATACATCTATTTAGAAGGCAAGAACAAAAAATATATATATTATACATGTATTAAGTGTTATTGATGTTGACAATAAAAAGAAACCCATACGAAACGAGTTTTAAACCAACAAAAAGACAGAAAACAACAAACAAAAACAGATGAGATATAGACAAACTTCCGAAAACAACACCACTAAGAGTACACACACACACACACAACCAACCCACAGTTTGCTAAAATCCAAATAGAGTATACAAAAAAAAAAAAAACAAAAAACATAAAAAGAAGAGTAAAAACAAAACGTATTAATACACATATATATTTACAGCGAAGCAATAATTATTAAATGTTCGATAAGGGATTCGACTATTATTCCGATTATTGTTGTTATCGATTATTTTGCTCGCTCTCAACAAAAAAAAAAAAAAATGTCTCGTAATTGATGTAAAACTCACTCATTCGTACTGATCACATACACAATATAGTGATGATAAATGATGATGATAATGATAAAGGTAATAATTTACTAATGTTTAATTCGCAACTGATAAATTATAAAGAGAATTCCAACTAAAATGACAATAAACAATATAAAACTAAGACTTAAATGGTTTTTTTAATCAAACATTTATGGGATATTTTAGGTTTAAATTCACAGAATTTATTTTTATGCTTTCGACAGGCTTCTTGGGTCTATTATTTCCCTTGCTCATCTAAGAAATTAAAATCTCAAAATATCCATAAATTATAAGCTTCCCTGGAAGTTCTTTAAGATCAGTGAAGCTTGGACAGTACGTCAGTACACTTAGTACACTGAGAAAAAAGTCTTTGTCACAAAAAAAAACAAATTTTTTGGAAATACAAATATTTTGATATTATCTTAATTTCATTTAATTTTATTATCATGTCACAAAAAAAACAAAAGTTGTAACTATATAAAATAATATTTAAACATTTTTTTTGTCGTTTAAAATGTTATTTATTTGGATTTTAGTTTTTAAGTTAATAAAACATTTTTTTTGAATTCGATTGTGTTGTATTTATTTGAATATAATTAACATTTAAATATATTATAATAAAACAATCATATAATTATAATTATATAATTATAATATAATAAATAATTAGGCCGATCTTATGACCTCAACCTCGCTAAACGCATTAACTAGCTTTCATCTCATTTAAAGTTTTTTTTTTATGATTTTTAAGATGTGTAACATAAAACATATAAAAATATTGTCAAGAATTTTGGTATCTTTATCTCTAATAGTTCCTGAGATATGGGAAAGAGGGACATGTCTAAATCGAATCGCCTGGTGATGCAGATCATAATTTGGGGACTTCGAGATAGCTACTTTTGCCTGATTTTTGTTGTTAAATGCTAAAAAAAAACTTCAAAGCTGTATATTTTTTTATATCAAACTATTATCAACTAATATTAATAAATTATTGAAAAAATAGCTTATTTATCCCGATTTTCTCGCCGTGCACCTGTGTGCAACGGTAATCTGCATGTGGCAACGCCTCCAGCGGCCCTTGGCGATTCCAGTGATGCCGCCGCGGATTGCATCGGAGCGCAACAGGCGGAAACAAATGGCCAAGTGACCAGCAGCAGCAGAGACTCAATCACAGGACCAGGGAGGGATGTGGCTAGGGAGGAGGGGAGGAGGAGGAGGGCTTTTGGCCAGGCCAGCAAGCGTCGTCGTCATCGTTGGACGTCTCTCTGTGCATCGAATTAGCGGTAAATTACAAGCTGCAATGAATGTTGCATGTTGCTGCTGCTGTTACTTTCTGCATACACCAAGTGCAGCAGCAGCAGCAGCTTTACATTCCGCTGATTGCACACACAAATCCCAAGAGTTTTTCTTTCTTTCTTGACTTTTTTTCTCTCCTCTTTATTATCTTTCCTTCATCCATTTTCCTTTTTTATTTTTTGTTTCTTCGTTTCTTTGCATAAACATTTTTGGTATAATTAAAAGCAGAAATCCATCGGCAATTGCTCATCGAGCGAAGCCACGCCGCACTGAGGAAAGTTTTGTATTTGAATAAAAAAATATGTATATTCAAAGTGTCGATTATGGAATGGTTTTGGGTAAGGCGGAAATATCAGTTTCAATATATATATGTATATATATTTTTTTTGGTACACCTGTTCGAGGGAGAGACAGAGAGGGGCCAACATTGGTAAAAGAGACGGCAGTAAGTGCTCGAATATATAGAAAACCTAAGGTGGAAAGCTCTAAACAAAAAAATAACAATAAATCGGAGCCAATAACTGAATTAAGTGAAGCCTAAATACCCTTAAGATTGCAGCTGTAAATATTTATTTTTATTACTTTAATTAATGATTAAAAAGAACAACATTTTGTGTACATACAACTATTAAATAATCCTAATTTATCATATATATAACTAATTATATAAAACAATGACAAATATTAAATAAAATAAATAAATAAATAAATATTAAAGCCTCCTAAATGGTTTCAATATTAAATAAATATATATTTACAAACAATATTTATTTTAGACATTTTTTTAAATGATGTAAAAATAATATATTTTGTATATTCATAAGTTGTCTTGTGTTTATAATTTTGTTAAAAGATGCTATAATATTTTAAACATTTTATGGTTACTTAAATATGATAAAACCATTTTTTGGCAAAATATCTAAACATTTTTTTCTGTCAGAAATATAATAAATCACTTAATATAATTTCTTTTCAATCAAGATATTCTACAGAAACTACCAAAATCTTGAACAAAACATTAAGTCTTTTAAGCATGACGCTAAATTGATGGTAAAAAAATGAATAAAGTACCCTCTGAATGGGACAAAAAATCCTATAAAACAATACACAGAAATATGATTGATAAAAAAAAGCAAAAGAAAGACAATAGAGAGAGATAGAGGGAAAGAGCAGCAGCGGCTTAGCAGAGATGGAGATATGCATAGGTAAGTCTGTGGGTAAATATGGTAAGTCTGTATACATATATATAAGCGACAGGCGAAATAAATGGAATAGCTAAGACGAATGCCGCAAACATAAAAAAAAAAAAACATAAATACGATCGACGTTTATGCGACCGCCAGTGGCATGTACAGTGGGCTGAGCAGTGGGTAAGGAATTTACAAAACAAATAAGGTGCTTCAGGAAAATAAACCATTCTTGGATATTATATTTTAAATAAATGCGGCTTAAGTTATAAATATAAATATAAAACGAAATATTTATGTGTGTAATTGGAACATATTTTAAGGGATTTTTCTCTATTAATTTTAAGAACCTTAAACTTAATTCTAAGGTTGATAGTTATATTTTTATTTAGAAATACAAAAACAAAACTCTATTGAACAACACATTATTTCAATTAGTTTTATTTTATTTTATTTATTAGATTTATTTTATAAGTCTATATAATTTAATATACTGGAAACAGAGTTAATAAAACATAAATATAAAATAATATAATAAAAATACCCATTTAATATATCCACAAAAATATTATGCTAAAAAAAAATGTAATTTGAAATATCGGAACATGAAAAATCCTAAAAGATCGTATTTAATATTAAAATATTGATATTATCGAATAAATATACGAATATGTTAAGTATTTTATTTTTCCCTTTCACCAACTATATTTTTAATATTTTTAAAACTATATCTTTAAACAGTTTCTTATATTTTTTGCTAACCAATAATTTGTCATATTCGATATATCAAACAAATCGATAAAATATCGCGCCATTGTGCCAAATATCAACTTTGTATCGACATATCTATATTTTAAAAATTTCCTTTTATATTTAATATTTCCTTAGTTCCAATTGCATTCCTTAAGCAAATTTCCCCATGTTTGACCCATATTTTTGTTTAAATATTAAAAATATAATAGATCAAATTGAGCTTAAGTCCGCATTATAATTAACCATTATTTCTGGCCAAAAAAAAAAAAAACTCAACCAACTCTCTGTGCCTGGCAAAATGGAATTCCACCTCTAAAGTTGAAGTCTCAATCTCAATCTCGGTCTTTCAATCTCGGCACCTCGGCGGCATCTCAGTTGCACCTGAGATCTTGGCAGAAATAAAAAACAAGAAAGAAAAACACATAAAACCAGTTTGAGGCCTTGCCACATTCCAGGCGATCCGCAGCTTGTCGGTCTGCCCACTGTGCCCCACAAGCTACCACTGGCTCCACTGTGCCTCAGCTGTGCGGCAGCCGCAAACAATTAACTTTGGCAACAAACGAGTACTGCAGCACCAACAACAACAACAATAACAAAAATAACAATAATAAAAGCAGCAGCGTAATAAGCAAGTGCCGACGCCGACAGAGGCAGCGACTCCGCCAGCGACTGCGGCAGCGACAGCGACAGCGAAAGCGGCTGCGCCTGCGCACGTAAACAAATTCTCAGCGCCGCATATTTTCGTTATGCCCTGCAAGACAGGTATTGTTATATAATCAAGCAACTTGTAACCTTAAAATTCAATAATAAATTAATAAACAAAATGTACATTTTTGAATCTATGAAGGATTTATTTATATAAATAAAATAGGTTGTAATAAATATTTAAAAGGAGTGTAGGAGCTATTTTCAAATATTAATAAGTATAACTTTAATTATATTTTAAGCCCATGTTTTTTTTTATTATTTTCCGTCCTTAGAGAACAATATTTAATAAGTACACAAATTATCCTTAGTGATAGTTCAATTATACCAAGTGATTTTAAAACATAACTTAAGAAACGTGTTAAAATATACAGCATATACATTAAGCAAAAATTAATCCTAGATTTAAATATAAATATAAATATAAATACAATTTTAAATAATATTTGAACATCCAAGCTAAATGGGTTTATTTATTAATTGTTTTAATATTATTTGTACTTTAAAATCCACAATTTTGTTCTATTATTATTATATATATTATAATATTTTCCCATAAGATTTTTGATATTATTTTAAGCTTTAAGTATTAATATGTATTATTATTATTTATTTATATTTTTTATTAAATGCAGTATAAAACAAATTAATATAAAATAATAAATAAATACATTACATTTAATTTATTATTTTATATTTATTTGTTTATTTATTTATTTTATTTATATATAATTAAATGTAATGTATTAATTTATTATTTTTTATTAAAATATTATTTTTACTGTAAAATCAACAATTTTGTATTATTGTTATTATTATATATAGTATAATATTACCCATAAGGATTTTGGAAATTATTTAAGGCTGTGAGTCGTTGTAATCTTTAAAATCAAAAACTATATATTATGATAATTATTCATAAATATTTTGCATATAACATTTGAATAACAAAGATACATTTCTTTATTTAAAATTTGTTTATGTAATACTTATTATACCTTAAACTCAAAAAGTTATTTCCTGCGATTATTTATTAATATTTTCCAAAAGGGTTTTTGACTTTATGTCAAGCTTTATGCCTTAAATTTGGAGTAGTTTTCTGTATTTTCCTAATATTTAGTTTGTTTCTATTTAAAGTTTTTTTAAAAACATTACTTAAGATACACATTAAGCTTAAGTCTTTCTACCCTAGATGGATACACAATGGCTCATGCAGCTGCCGCGTCTTTTTCCTTTAAGGCGTTCAGAGATTTGTTAAACTGTAAAAAATAACAATGCCACAGAAATGTTGAGCATCTCCCTTCACTTAACTTGACTTCTATGCTCTCCAACTTCAAATAAAATAAATTATTTAAGCTAGATTTTTTTTTCTTAAGGTATTAACCATCTTCGACTTGGCCAGCTAATCCAGCTTTCTTGTTTTTGTTTCAGGTAATTTCTGTGCGGCCGCTGCTGCTGCTGCTGCTGCTTTTTTGTGGGTTTCTTGAAAGCAAAAATTAAAAAACCACAACAACCGACCGAAGCGAAAGAGACGGCCTCTGGGCCGCCCGAAAGAGACGGACAGAAGCGAGGCAGCAGCAGCAGCAGCAGCAGCAGCAGAAGAAGAAGTAAAGAAAAAATAAAAAATAACAACAAAAAACAATCCCTGGCGAAACACGCCAACCCAGCGCCGCGACTTTGTTGCTGCGGTTTTCAGTTGCCAGCGCGATTTTGAATGAGTTGTACGCGCGGCGAGTATACTCGAAAAATCACCCGAAAAAAAACCGAAAGATTTCCAAAAGATTTCAGTTAAAATAAAACTACGAAAAAAGCAGAGCTTCGCGTTCCCAAAAAAAAGTGTTTTCTCAATAGAAAAACAACACAAAAATCCCCCACAAAGTGCAAACGGTATTTGTTCCGTATTTGTTTCCATTAAAAAATTTTTCTTTTATTTTTCAATGTGAGCGTGAAAATTGTTGTGTGCAATAAGCGGCGAATGCAGGCCAACCCAAAATCACAGCCACAAATACTGGTAAGCCGCTTCAAATATTTCCCAAAACAACAAAAGCAAAAGGAGAAATAAAAAATGAAAAAAAAACACAACGCCAGGTTCAAGTGTAACCAGTTTCCAGATTCCAAAAAACCAAAAAAAAAAAAACAAGAAGGAAAAAAATCAATTTTGCCGCAGGCAGAGCGCGCCCAATATTTCAAGTTCCCCACTCTTGGGGATTCGAAAAGCTGGCTATTCAAATGTAAATCCCAACTTGTTCTTAACAGCCAACAGAACATTCCCTGAGCTGCCAAGAAGTTGCTGCACTAATTGACTTGACTTGACCCACTCTAAAGAGACAATGGTTACAAAAAACAAAAAAAAAAAACGCAGAAGAAAGCCAAGGGGGATTAGAGAGAGAGACATATGTTTATGTTATGATTCCTGGCAGGTGGAGACAGTAAAGTAATTGCCTTTCCTAGTGAAAATAATTATTTAAGCTGCAAAACACCTGCTAATTAAAATCCTAAACTAATTTGTAAATCAATTCTTTGCTGAAATTAAAAATTCGCTGAACACTTGTGGCAGTAACTGATTTTTGGTATTGATTTTACAATAGAGATTAGAAAGATGTTTTTGTGATAAATAAATTGACAGGTGGATAAAGATTTCTAGCAAAAAAAAACACACATTTGTAATTAAAGAATATTAAACACTTGAATTGTGAGGAAAAAGATCATTAAATAAAGGTGTTAAGGCAGAGGCTTAGAGTACTAGGAAATTAGTGATGAAAGCACCTGTTCTTTGTGTAATTCACTATAAACAAACTGTAAATATAACACTTGATTTCTAGAAAAGTTTTCTCAGTACAATATCTTTATTTATAAATAAATTGAATGATTATTAATATTTCTTTAATTATAATATTCAAATCTTTTTACATAATAAAAATATAATTATATTATATGATCAGATTCTAAGAATCTATTCCGATTTCACTAGGTTCTTACCAAAATGTCAATAATATTTAATAAATACAATTAAACTTGAAAAACTGTTCTTAGATAAACTTTATAAGCACTCTAATAAGGTTATCTAATATATTTAAAAACTAAATTAAATTGTTTGCCATAGTTACACCTTTCTAGAGTGTTCATAGTTCATAGATAATAATAATAATAATAAACACCATCAACTTCCTGTCCCTGGATAATCGCACACTTCCTGCCCGCATTCCTTTCGCCTGCAGGTGGCAACATTGTGCGAATTCCGAATTCGGAATTCCAAATTCCATATTTCGATTTCCGAATTTCAGGGTATTTCAGGGTCTCCCTCTTGCTTGTGGCATTCTACGGCCAGTTCTGACTGGCTTTTGCGGTTTCGTGTTTATCATTATTATGATTATTGTTTTTTTTTTTTTTTTTTG
>JAEIIU010049850.1:19296-37547 GCA_018874675.1 Drosophila baimaii
TTATTTTTGTTACTTTGGCAAAGCTTTTAACATTTATTCGGCATCATCTTCGTTCGGTTTAAATGTCAAGCTCGTGTGGTCTCTTACAGGTCTCTGCCGCTTCAGCGCTTAGTTCTTGGTTGCTTAGACAGTGCTCACTCGTTAAAGTGAACGAATAGTAAAATTATAGGGGTAAAGGGAAAGGGACTGGGTACACTCATGGGACTTATAAATGGCTTAGTTAAGGGTTAACTCTGTTAGGGGTCTTAATAATTTTTTGGCTCTGGAAAATTATGAAGAATAAGTTAGGAATCCTTTTGTAAAGGAATCGGAAAAGACTTTTTAAGAATAAATTGATCAAAGCAAACCTATGTTGGCGGTTTACAGCATATTTTGTGCATTTTTCAGTCGCTGTTAATATTTATTCTACATAAAAGATAAATAATGCATTTTGTATTGTTTATTTAATCACTCATCATAATTATTTAATTATTATAAGAATTAAAAGCTAATAAACTAGAGATTCATAGGCTAAAAAGTATAACAAGAATATGGAAATCTCGAATTAGGGATGGCAAAAATATCGAAATACATATCAATATCAGTAAATATTTTAATGTTTTATGAGTCGAATTGTTCTAAAGAGCCTAAACTTAATTTGAACTATAAAAAAACACTTAAATTAGAAAACATTTTCAAAGATTAGTTCGATATATTTGAATAAAATCGATATATTAACTTTAAATGCGATATTTTTCGATATTTAAATTTTCGATATATTAAATCTTATCGTTTATATCGATATTTTTCTTAAATATTTCTTATTAAAATACAGTAAATATATTTTTTAACCAAGTTCACTGTACTTATTCGTTGTCTCTTATTATTTGCAGCAACATCGGCAGTAGTAGCAGCAGCAGCAGCAGCAGCAGCAGCAGCAGCAGCAGCAGCAGCAGCGGCAATTGCAGCAATCTACATGCGGTCGTCTAACTGTAAAGCACTTGGCAACGGTCAGCAGCAGCAACAAGTGGAACGCACAGCAGCAGCAGCAGCAGCAGCAGCAACATAGGCATTTATTGCATAAACAACAAGCACATACATCTTAAGAGAGACACACACACACACAAAGATATATCTAGTGTTTGTTTAGGACAAAAAAAAAGCTAAGAAAAAACAACAACCAAAAAGCGATATATTGGCCAAATGCATTAAGAACCATGGCTGCAATTACGGCAACAACAGGTGGCAACGCCGCCAGCAGCAGCAGCGGCAGCAGCAGCAGCAACATCTTGCGATTGGATTTGGATCAGCGTCAAAGGCCGATGCGCGGTATTTCGATAATCATTGAATCAGCAACATCGGAGACTCTTGGAACAACAACAACACCAGCAACACCAGCAGCTGCAACAACAATGAGCAGCAACAGCAACAACAACAACAACAACAGCAACAATAGCAACAACAACAACAGCAATGCTGAAATGTCGCTCAAGTCACAGGCTGGCATGTTGCTGGCATTTGGCGACAGCGGCAACACAAACACCACAGCAACACAAGCAGCAACCAAAGATAATTTGGAAACTAGTTACAACACGTCAGCAACATACACTGACACACAGCAACATACACAGCAACAAACACAGACAACAACTACAACCACAACCACAAGCACAACCACATCCACAAAAATCTATCCACAGTTGTTGCTGCGCATTGGTGAGTCCGAGGATAACGGAGAAATTGCCAGCAGCAAGGCAGCAACATTAGCTACAGCAACATCAGGCTCAACATCAGCTGCAGCAACAACACCAGCAACAACAACCAGCACCATTATCAGCTGCAATATGTTGCCAGCTGCAGGTGAAATTGCAGACAGCGACATTGTAGTCGTTGCTAGTCAGCCAGCGGGAACAGCAGCAGCAGCAGCAGTCGCAGCAGCCGCAGCAGCAGCATCATCATCAAATAGTGCAGTGACCGAGCACACTGTCAAAATACAGATCGAGAGCCAAAGTCAGGCTCGAAATCTTGGCAAGCAGATCAGTGTGGTTAAGCTTAACGAGGGCGAGGAGACATTGTTCCATCAGCAGCAGCAGGAGCATCCTCCTCCAGAGCCACCACACCTCCAATTTCTAGTGTCCAGCGGCCAGTATTCGCCCTGCGAGACCCTGGACAGCGGCACCGGCAGCGATCTGGAGAGCGTCAAGTCACCAGAGATTGCTGTCGCTGGCCAGGTGCCGGCCAAGCTGGAGCTACACCTGACCACCAATCGGCTGAAGGTCAGCGAGGTGTCATCCATGCCCATGCGTGCCTACAGTCTCACCGATTCCAGCGAGGAGTGTGACGAGAGCAGCAGCTCCTCCCTCAGCTGCGACTCCCTGCATTCCGGTGGCCTGCTGCCCACCTCGCTGCTCCGCGACATTCACAGTCACCACCGGCAGCAGGTGCGGGACATTGCCCCGGTTATATCCACCAAGATTGATGGCCGGCCGCTGCAATATGAGGCCGATCGCTACTATAATTTCCATGTCAACGAACATGAGAATTTCCGGAGCTTTGGTTCTACTTCCTCGGCGTCATCGACGCCGGATTACGAGGGGAATGCCTCAAGCTTTCAGGAGGACGACGCCTTTGCCGGCTATCGGGATGTGAGGATTGTGGGTCCGGCGGGCAACTCGGCTGCGGCCAACTCGGCCACCATTAGATCCGCCAAGGGAACGGTCAGGGGCGTCAAGAATCGTGTGCGCAATGGAGTAGCCACCTTCTTGCAACTGCAACAGCCCAATGTCAAGGTGAGTTTGTAGAAATTAAGGGGAAAAAATGGGGAGAAAAAAGGTAATAACTAATTAGAGAGTTTTAAATTTAAGCATAAATAAATATAAACATTTTTTAAGGGATAAACAAATTATTTACAAAGGTTTAAAAGCTGAAGAACTCTTCACAATAAACTTTAGTGGATTTCTTCATGTCGAAAACAAAGCTCTAGAGTAGGAATGTATATCGATAGAAAATATCCGATAGAATATATCGATAAAAATATTACGCTAGGATTTTTTTAATTTAGAAGGTTTTAAATACTCAGGCATATTCAACATGAACTTAAGGGGAATATTTCAGGACGAAAACAGTGCTCTAAAGTAGGAATGTATATCGAGAGAAAAAGTTCGATAGAATATATTGATAAAAATATCCTGCTAACTAACATATCGAAAATATCGTAAATGTTGATGTATCGCAACTGGACATTGGAATATTGAACAGTATGTATTGCATTTAATGAAAAAGAAATAGATAAGTATATAAAAGAATAAATATAAGGAAAATGTTATTTAATTAATTTGCTACACCTATTCCATTATCAATATGTTCGATATATCAAATAGAATATCGATTTATGGCACATATATCGCAATCTAAAAATAACAACTTATTAATTCACCTTCGTGTCAAAAATCCACACAGTATCTATATATATCTCTATTATCTGCCCTCTCTACTCTAGAGTAAGTAATTAAATAAAATGTTAAAAATAGTAATTAAAAAATTAAAGGCACTTGCAAAATGTAAGTAATTTTTTGCGAAGGCCAAAAACAATTTGATAAGCCCGCTGGAAATGCTCAAAAGACGCACTGAAAAGTGCAATCTGCAAATAAATTCAGTGAATGTGAATGTTTCATGTGCGTTATGTGAATTGCCGAAGACAGTCGAGTGTGTGTAGTTTAATAAATTGCTTTTGTTGTGTGAAAAATGTTTCCACAATGAGTGTGTAATTAAATTCACTTGCATTCACAACCAGTCTTTGTATGTGTTTTTTTTTTTTTTATAACAAATATGTGTTTGCCTAAATTAGCAAGCGAAATTTATGGGAAAAATCAAAGTGGTTTCAACGCAAAAGTGACAGTAGTCAATGCGTTGTGATTATTGCATTAATTAACAATTTTTTTTCTTCTTTTTTTTATTGGTACTTGTGCTTGCTGTCATAAAAGCATAGCAATCGAATAAATAAACATTATAGAATGTACTCCAAAAGTTATTCAGAAAACCTTGACAACTCCCATTAAAGTTGCAATTAAATCAAGTGATTATTTCTAGTTTTTAAATCGGTGTGGGGAAAAATGTTATTAGTAACATGCAAAAAAGAATGGAATTTTAGGAGAAATATCCTTATAAAGCTGGAAAGAAATAATTTCATAGCGCATCGATCCCTACGATCTTTTAGATACAAAATCCTTAAAATCGATTAAATCGAAGATAACTAATTTATATATATTTTTTAACTAACAAGATTAATGTAATACCCATTTATATATTTTTTTAACCCTACAAAATCAATTTTCTTTCGATACATTTTCATTATAAATAATATAAAACCGGCTTTCGAAACTCAAATGGTTAATTTATATGGAAAAACTCTTGCTTCTTTTTTATATAAAAAAATTATTTCAATATGAATTACAAAAGGACAAAATTCAGGTATATTTGCCATTGGTTTTTGCCCTTTTTTTTACTTGTTAACACTTTTTACTAACCCTTCTTCTTTCAAAAAAATCGATAAATAACTTAACATAAAAGAATCGATTATATTGATATTGAAATTGATTTTATTTCAGCTCTATGTCGTAACATTTTAACTTTAAATTGATTTTCTACTGATTAGATATTTAAATGAAAGCTTATTATAATTTTAGTTTTAATTGCACTTCAAACATTGTTTTTATTACATAAAACATTGTTTCATTTTTGATGAATTCTTAAACATTAAATGCATATTTTAAAATTAATAAACTCTTGATAATATCAAATACTAATTCTGCTTCTGTTCTTGACTTAAAGTGGCAGTTCCAACCTTATTTTATTTACTATTATTTTATGTTATTCCTGAAATCCTTTTGTTAACATTTTAAACTCCCATAATATTTTTGTAAATTTGAAACCATTAAGCCCGTTAATATAAGGCTTATTTATAATGCCATCATATATGGTTGGCTCGATGATTCAAGCAAAGCAAACAAACAGTCATTCAATCGCATGTGGGTGTTTATTCATTGAGAAAGTTTTCGATTTCGTTATGGATTTCTTTTTTAAGTTTATTATTATTTGTTTTTTTTTTGTTTCTTTCTTTTTTTTTGCATTTTTTTTCTGCATTTTTACCTATTGCCTTTGGCGTGGGACTGTCTGCTGTAGGTCGCTGACTTTGTGCAGCCACACTAGAAGCACAGAAGATGCAGATACATTTGTGCAGCCACACACAGATGCAGATACTCTCAGACGGCATTATGCAATCAACTTGTATATATGGATATATACATATATATATAATCGCATGTGAGGGCTTGATTGTTTGCCGACTCTGTTTTGTTTGTTTGCTTGGAAAATGTTGTTTGTTTGCTCGTGTGAAAGTGAATCTAGACTTTGGGCGGTGACTCACTGATTATTTTCCTTTGATTTTTTCTTCTTCATATTTTTTTTTATTACGTTATTATATTGTTTCTTTTTTTTTTGAGAAATTTCTTTCTTGAAAAAGACAATTAACACCTCGATGCCGTTGCCGTTAAGTGGCTTAATATGTCACATACTCGTACGTAGGGCTTGGGCTCTATATAGGGGCATCGGATCCGTTTTGGAGAGAAAGAAAGATATGCCAACTGTTGGAAAGTTGGCGGAAGTACAGAAGCAGATAGTCGGATAGATAAGTTAGATAAATGCCGGGCTTAAATGGTCCGCTACTTGACTAATTGCAAGTGTCTCTTTGTCTACGTTTTTTTTTTTCCTACTTTTGATTTCTATTTTGAAGCGGCTTTCTTTTCGCTTTTTTTTCTGGGTTTTTTTTTTGGGAAAGTTCTTTGGGGTCCCCTTATACGAGAGAAGTGACCCATATTATGTGTGTGTTTTTTTTTGGCTGGAATATCAATGTTATTGAGCCCGAATTGGCCATGCTCGCACTTTTCACAAATGCCCCGTCATCTGGCGAGCTTATATTTTTATTTATTTCACTTGAGCTTGATTTTTTTTCCCGAGTGAATTGCTTGTCTTCGCATATTGTTACACATTTTTTTTGTTATTGTTAGTGTAAGTGTTGTTGGTATTTTTGCGAAATCAATTTACACGACTGAGGGTATCGAATTAACCCTGGCAGTTGAGCAATATTGACAACTATCTAATACTCGTGTCTGATCTGATTAGGTGCCAGGGAGATCAGGTGTGAAGAGACACAATAGTTTTCGAGGTTTGTTTACATTATTTGCTTTGGTTTTAAATATTTACGGGAGCTTGGGAGGTATTAATAATTTATTAATAAAATTTATAAAAGAAAGAAATAAATCCTAATCACATAGACAACCTCCTTAGCTTTTCTTTTTTATTTTACATATTAAAACTAATGATTTTTCACAATAATAATTGAATAAATAAGCCCAAGAGTCAGCTGAGTTTTAGTTTGATAAATTCCTTGTTAATTTTCTTTAATAAACATTTCCTCGTTGGAAAAAGAAATATATATATTTATCCTTCCTTTAACTATTTATAAATTTTAGATTATTTGCTGTAGCTTTAAATATTTTCTTGTGCTTGTGATGCACTTTTAAGGTGTACTAAATACTTGTAAAAAGAAAATTCATTAAAAATCATATAGACAGCCTTTTTAGCTTTTCTTTTTCATTTGTTTTTACATCTAAAAATTAATGCTATTTAATAAGAATAATTAAATAAATAAAATCAATTGTTAGCTCAACTTTATCTTGATAGGAAATTATCATTTCATACATATTGTTCTTAATAAACATTTTCTCTTGTTTAATAAAGTTAATATCTTTATCCTACTTTTAAATAAATATATAAAGCTTACATTATTTGTATTTTATTAAATATTTACTGGACTTTGTGATGCATTTTTAAGGTTTAATAAATACTTATATAAGGAAAATTATTTCCTAATAAAAACGAAAGCCTTCTTAGTCTTTCTTTTTCACTTTTTTTTTACATCTTTAATAAATGTTATTTCAAAAGAATAATTAAATAAATCAATAAATAGGTTACCTGGACTTCTTCCTTTGTTTTATTGAACTTTTTCTCGTTTTAAATATAATTAATATCTTTATCCTACTTTTAAATATTTATAAAACTCCCTATACCTTAACACAACCTTCAAAAAATGTAATTAAAACCTGAAGCCCAGCATAATACATCCATTATTCATTCCACAACTCAATCAGATGTTTTTAATGACTCTCATCAAATTAAATGTCAACCTCTTGGGCGACTCATCAAAGTATTATTGGTTAGTCAAGAGTTTATTTTATTTTTTTTAGCTTCTTGTGGATTTTCTTAGGCAAATTAGCCAGAGGCAACCTTGAAACCAAAATCAATATAAATAATTATTGGCAGCGAACAAAAAAAAAAAAGAAAAAGAAAAAACCTAAAGGCAAAAGAAACAGCATTATTTGGCTAAAATAAGCTTGCATAATTTTTCAAGAAATGCGCGAAAAAAAAAACAGCACACACACAAATTATAATAATAAAGAGCGACTAATGCGTTAATTATGCAACAACAACAACAATCGGATATATATTGGCAGACAGATCGAATTATATTTTATGGGCCACAGTCGTCGTCGTGGTCGATTCCTTTGGCGATTTCGTGTTTTTGTTTCAGAGACGAGTCTTTAACTCGATTCGAGCGGTGTCATTAAAATATCATTTAGCTAATTTGACTTTAAGCATATATATATCTACTCTCGGACCCATTTGAGGCTAAAACTGAGGCTATTTCCAGTCTGTCCATGTTTACATACTAATAGGCATGGCCAGAAAAATGAAAGTTTATCTCTGTGTGTAATGACCCGATGACAAGCCCACTTACACGCCAAAGTCCCCTTCCAAAAAAGATTGTAATTAAATGGTTTTTTTTCCCCCGAAATGGCCGACTTGAAAATCGAAACAACAAAATTTACGCGAAAAAAAATACAGACTAAGCAGTTGGCACAAAATGCCCTTCAAGGGGTCATTGGGTTGTTAATAAATTTATATAAAAATGTAACACAAAAATGATTTGGTAATATTAATTAAATTAAACATTCTGTGGGTTCCTCTTACTTCGATTTGTTGATTTTACCATTGATGTTTCATATGGATTGGTTGTCGATATTTCAATACTAAATAAATAAGCAATCTTATTTTGTAATATTTTATTCTGTGGCAAATTCTCGATTTCCTTTGTGGAATTTATCAATTAATTTCACCGATGTTTTAATTTACTTTACTAGAATATTTCATACAAATTGGAAGCTTAACTATAGCTTAATTATAGCTTTTTATTTTATTATAAAATAAAATTATATAGCCTCTATATAGTTTGTTTAAGCTATTTCCCAAAAATAGAATAAAGAAGGTTGTAGAATTTTATAAAACTAAAAACTCATATTTTTTAAACAAGATTTTATTATATTTTTTATACTTATCGATGCCCTGAAGACGATCTCCGAAAGAGGTCGAAATATATCGGGAACCAAATAAAATACCTTGACCTTGAGCCAGCCAACTCACTGTTTGATTATCGAAAGTATTTGCGATACTTATCGATACTTATCGAAAATATTTTCTATAGCTATCGATTATTTATTCATATTCCTTTATAATTTTTTTTAAAGGCGTTTATTAACACACAATATTATCGACAAAAAATAGGAACTTTTGTACTTTCGATAAATAACGATAAAAATCGATTTATTGAACACATCCTTATGTTATGTGTTTTTATGAATACATAATATTTTCGATATATATCGTATTTTTCTTTATAAATGACATCCCTAGCTCATAAGCTATATGAAAATTTCTCAAAAACTGCTGACGCTCATTTACCAACCACCTAAATTTTCCCATTTTCCCCCTTTTTTTGCTTTCTGTTTTATTTCTGGTTTTAATTGCCCCTAAAAAGAAAAACAAAAGTAACCATCTTTAACTGTCCCCAATTAAATAAACGAATTATATGGAAATAAAGAAACAAAGCAGAAATTTCAAGTCACAAATGACAAACATAAAATAGCTGGGAAAAAATATTAAAGAAAAAAAAAACAAAACGAGGAAAATAAAGAAACGTCATCTATGGAACTAGAAAATGTAGAAAAATGTTATTTCAGAAAATTAATATCAAAACTTGTAGATTTATAGACAGCTTAATGTTTATTTTTTTTAGATATAATTTAAGGATACTGATAGGCTTTGAGTAAATACCAATTTTTGCATAAAAACTTTAATTTTAATATGTAAAATTATAATGTACAGAAAAATATACATTAATTACAATATTATATATTTTTTGACATTGAATTAAATACAACTAATATAATTATTTATGTGGATTGCAATATACAACTATTTAAAACAGTTTTTTAAGTTAGACAACTCGAACTACCTTTTCCTAAATTCACACTAAATAAATAATAAAATCTCAAAAAACAACCTTACAAAACAAATCCACAAAATACCTTTGCACTCTCCTTAAAATAATATTAGTTTTTATTTCTGTTTTCTGACAAAGAGCAAAGGGTCTTCAAATGAATACGAAAATATACTCGTACCTACGTGACTGGGCTGCAGATTTGTGCTATCTTTCTTTCAAGATTTACATAGTTTCATGAACTGAAAACGAGAGTGCAATAAGTGAAACAAAAAAATTAAAAAACACACTCAAACACACTGAGATCTCTGGGCAAACAAATTAAGAAACAACAACGTACCACGAGCGTGGCGCTCAAGGGGCGTTAGCTGCATTTTAATTTCAATTTGCATTCAGGGCCAAAAGAAAGTCGAAGTGAGCTTATTAAAATATCCAATTATTGCAAAATTGAAGCTCGTTCAGGGCATGCCTGGAAAAAAAAAATATAAAAGCCACTGAATGGAAGTCTGGAGTCTGAAAAACTGAAAACAAAAAATCCAAAAACCAAACCAAACGAAACGAAAGTGAAATGTTTCCACTCCGCTCACGTACGTGTGTGAATTTATGCAAAAAGAAAGGAGGCGGGGGATACACACATGCATGCTTGTATATATATATATAGATACAAAAATCGGGGATATATTTGGGTGTGAGAACCGACTTGCAGACAGATCTTGGCGCTACCCTAACAAAAAACCACATAACGCCAGCGAAAACCGATGAAAGTTGCAGTCCAAAACGCATATACAGTGCGTTTCGGCAGTGTCAGTGCGTTTGCTAAATTAAATCCAGACTTTGTTAAAGGGAAATTTCTGTAATTTATAATTTTTAAATTTCATTTACTTGGCACAAGAATTTTTAAAAAATTATAAAGCGGGCACCAAAGGTTTTTATGTCATTTCTAAAATTGAAAATTTATTATAAACATAAGTAAAACAGTTTATAATTTAAAAACAAAGCTTAAATAAACATCACAGTTTGTTAAGTTAATAATATATAATTATTTGATCTTTGTTATAAATTTAGTAATATTTTTGCTTAAATATTAATATTTGCCGCCCCCAATATTCTTTAAACTTTGAGATCTCACAAAGTTCGTTATTTTACACATTTTTTGTCATATATTTTTGCACATTTTAAAAGCCAGAAAAAAAAATCCAAAAAGCCAAAATTGATTCCCATGATTATAGGCGGCGCTGCCCAAAACAAAAAAAAAAAAAGGGAGGGAAAAATAAAAAACCAAAAAACCATCGATCGGCATCGAAAAAACGCACTTTCTGCGTCTGAAACAAAGCCTTACGTAACGCCACGGAATGGGCCGTGTGACGTATTAATTGGGGTTTTTTTTTTCTTGAGTTTTTTTTTTGGAACCACCACACACTGCAGCTCCTTTGGAAGACCCAGAGACCAGATCAAAAGCTAGCGATTGCCAATCCCCCTGCTTCCCATTTTCGACAAGTGACCTGCTTTCTCTTTCGCGGCACTTGAGAAATTTTTGAAGATCTTTTTAGTTTTTTTTTTGGGATGCTGCTGCTGTGCTTCTGTGATTTTGTGTGTATTTTATTCGTGTTAGTTCTGCAAGAGATGCTTAGCTCAGCTCAGCTCAGCTCAGCTCAGCTCAGCTCACCTCTTGCCCCCTCGGGTCAGAGTTCAGGGCCCCATTCACATACTCGAGCACATGTCCGATTACATTCAATGGCTTTGAACTCTATTCCGTCCGTCCATTCGGACCGGCGACAAATGAGCCCCGTTTAGTTGACGCTTAATGGCAATTATTAATGTACCAGTTTACCAGTTTTACATTTGTTTATGTCTCTCTCTGTCGTG
Source organism: Drosophila baimaii (assembly GCA_018874675.1). Taxonomy (NCBI): domain Eukaryota; kingdom Metazoa; phylum Arthropoda; class Insecta; order Diptera; family Drosophilidae; genus Drosophila; species Drosophila baimaii. Next base: position 30,536 of record JAEIIU010049850.1, read on the forward strand.
TTATGTTTGGTTATTATGAGCCATATATTAAATAACCGACCGCCACCTGAGGCGATGCAGCTCCAGCAGCTCCATCTCCATCCCCATCACCGTCTCCATTTCCATTCCCATCTCCATCTGTATCTGTATCTGGACACCTGTTGGCCAACCGAGCCGAGAAACTCAGGTTGCCTTGGCTTGGCTTATGCAAGTGCAATGAGCCGATGCAGTTGGGGGAAAGAAAAAATACAGAAATCACCACTCGGTAGATACCCTAAAAGAAATATTTATTTTTCCCTTAATTTGGTTTCATAAAGGAAATATTGTTTATAAATATTTGTAAAAGAATTATTACAACAAATCTAATTTGTTGTTAAACGGGAAAATTATTATAGGTACAATCTATCTCGCTTGCACTTACACCTGACTCAGTTGGTGTTGGGGTTTTAACTTCTCAGTTAGCAGATATGTTTTTAATTACTTAATTTTTGCCTACAAATATAATAATTAATAAAGTTCGAAAACAATTTTAATGGAAATTTATTAATTATATTAAAGTGAATACTAGAATTAAGGTCATTACTTTAAATATAAATTAATAAAATGAAATGAATATTTATACCAGAATATTAGTAGAACATTGACCAATTTAAAATTTTAATTATAAATAATAATACGTATAAGTAGAAGTATTTGGAAGAAAATTGTCAACATGTGCAGTAACTTTATTCTATTTAGACTAATGCCGAAACATATATTTCTTGGTTAGCACTATCTAAAGTAATAAAATAGATTTTGGGAAATATTTCGTGTTAAAGATAATCACAAGAATATAACCCATTCGTCACTATTTCGAAAGCCAATTCTAAAACTGATTTCAGTAAAACTTAAACAAAGATTTCGATGAAGTTTATATGTATGTATTCATATTTCTTAATATCTAATTATGTTTGACTTTGAAATATTGTAGTAGGTGTTTTTTTAATTTAATTTTAATCACTATCACATTTTTCCATTATACTTTAATATGTGGTTTTTGACATTTTAAAGTAATGAGTTATGCATGAGGTGATTTTAAGTGATTTTTGAAATATTATAAATAGTAATATTAGAAATAGTATAAAACAATAATAGCGTAATATGCAAATATTAAACAATATATAAAAAACAATTAGACCAAACTTAAGATCTTGAGTTGGCTAAAAGCTTAATTACAAAGATTGTACTATATTCGGTTACAAATTAGATATAAAAATCATCTACAATAAAGTAAATCATGAAAAGGCATCTTTATCAGCTTAAATGGGAATTAGTTTTGCTTGCCAATGCTATAAGTTATCTACTTAAAAAAGTTATATTATTATTTTACATATATAAATAGAGATACACAAAAAATAATATATTTTTTGAATATTTGTGGTTGTCCTTTCTGGAGAATTACCCAAATATTAAAAACATTTAAGTACAAAATATTTTCTAGACAAGAATTAAAGTTATAGTTTTTTATTAAAATTTCTTTTATTTATATATTATTATTATTATATTGTATATTTGTATAATATTTATATTTAATAAATAACATAAATTAATCTTTACTCTGCTGATTCCCACTAATAAAATATATATATATTTTTTTTTTGCACTTATTGTAGCAGTGTAACAAATAAAATAAAAGTCTTTAGAGTTTACTTTCCCATTAACACCACAACATATTGATTTAATTAATGGAATATAAATAACACATAATTATTAACAATTAAGATCCAGCCAAGCGATCAGTTTAAATGGTTTTCTTGGGGAGACAAGTTAATGCCAAGTAATTCCCTTGTGTCAGCGATCCAATATACATATATATATGTATATATCACATATATATAACATATATCCAGCTATGCAGCAGAGACAGAGCCAATTAATTTGATACCATTTCTCATGTTCGGCTTTATAATAAATTTATGTTTCTGAAGCCATTAAATCATGGAAAATTTGACAACACATTGCGTAGACGCGAAAAACTCGAAATATCGAAATGTGATATCGGGTTTTTGCGCTATCGAATATCGGCAAAGTCTCGTTAATCAGGCTGACTAACGGAAGAGCCCCTCCTTTCCCCCTATCCGAGATCCCCTGACCATTCCAGCAGCTCCTGAAACAAGTTCGAATCGAATCGAGCGAAATATTTCGCATTTTGCGTGGTGCCAAGTTTTCACTTCATACCATTTATTTTTTTTACACAAATTAGCTAAATGCGTAATTTTCAATTGGATTCGTTGTGCGTTTTATTTTGTTTTTTTTTTTTTGCTTGAATCAATGGATCGCCACTGAGGAAGAGCTCTGACCGAGAGAGAGAGAATGCTCTGTTCTGTGCCCGATCCCGAAGCATGTTTTGTCTCAGATTATCTCCAGGCATCCCCGGGCTAATGGGTTTGGCAAGCTGGCTCGGTTTCGTTTAACAAGTATTTCGCGTTGTCCAAATTGCTGGCCAGCAATTAGCAGGCAATTTGTAACAGCAATTCTCCGGCTATATCTTTGTGTTTTTTTTTCTCCTCTATTTTGTATGTTGTATTTGGCTCAAGTGTTTTATCAAGGTTTTTCCACATTTCTTGATGGGCGACGGGGGGGTAAGGGGGAAGGTTGAAACAAAGGCGGTTTGGGCCAGGGTGAGCAATGGAGCAAGCCGAAGAAGATGCCCTCGATTTATTAGCCATGCCACAAGTTGGCTTATTGTAACGAAACCTCGGATTTAGGTCTCCCAAAAATGGTTGTGCAGGTGTGAATCAGCGAATAGGAGGGGGGTTTAAAAAAAAAACAAACACAACGATATGTGTATATGTATATTAGGAAAATAATTAGCTAAAACTACATAACAAAATTAAGCCACAGTCTCTATTTGTAAGTGAAATATTTTATTATTAAATTATTATTAATGGACTCTGTACTCAAAGGTTGCAAACTTTTGGAACAGACGGGAATCGGCCTTAGCTTTTTTATTATTAAATAATTTTAATTATAAAAGCAAAAAAGATTAGGAGAAATATTAAAAGCAATTTGAGCAGTCTTTGTATAATTTTTCTTTGGGAAAATTCATTATTTATGCATAAGAGTGGCGAAAGTTTTGTTCTCTTTTCGTTTTTCGTGTTGTACCTATCAATGGGTACTAGTTCTGTTTCCATAAAGACAGAGAGAGAGAGAGAGCGCTCTGGTCGCTCTCTTGAAGGCATACAGCGTCGGCCAAAAGAAAAATTATACAAAGACTGCTCAAGTTAATTTTACATTCTACATCTGTACCCACACATGCCAGCGCCTTCTATTTTTAGATTTTTACACTCTCAACTTTGTGAGAACGGAGAGAATGCTATTTTATGTCAAAACAAAAAAAAATTCTTGCATATGGGCATTTCCACAGAAAGTTCCAGTTTGTGTCCCGTGCGAATCACTTGAATTTTGCAATTATCTTTAAAATAAAAAATTTAACAAAATCAATCTTTGCACCAATGAAAGAGCTAATAAAATTCTATATGTTAAGTCTTTCATCAGGAAAAAAATCGATTCCTTTTTACCGTTTTTTATTTTGAATGCTTACGAATGTACCGTGCGCGATCGTGGAAAATTCAAATTTATGTATGTCGTTACTCATCTTATTAATTCTAGCATCTTTGACAAAAGCCAACAGCAAAAGAGAGGATTGTGCAGCTTAGCACTCTGAGAGAGCTTTTAGATTTTGTTTATACGAATACAGTTAAGCGCAAGCACAACAGAAGCAAAATAACCGACACAACTGCTAGAGAGAGAGAGGGTCTCTTTAGAGATTCATTTCGTTCTCTTTGTGAGAGAATATAATATAATATTATAATTAATAGTAAATATAGTATTAAAATATTTGTATTTCCATTAATATTTTGCAGAACTACATGGAAAAGGACATGGGCAAGGTGGTTTTGTACACCACCAGCATGGGCATTATTAGGGAAACATACGCCAAGTGTGCCAATGTCAAGCAGATCCTGCGCACCCTGCTGATCAAGTTCGAGGAACGGGATGTCTTCATGAGCCTGGAGTACCAGCAGGAGATGCGTGAGCGGATGCATGACGAGGCCATTAGTGTGCCCCAGCTCTTTGTCGAGGGCCAGCACATAGGGGTGAGTCCAATTTGGGATTAATTCCTAAATTTATACTCAATTAATAATCATCATCTTCCATAGGATGCCGATGCTGTGGAGAGATTGAATGAGAGCGGTGAACTGCGACAGATGCTGAAACCGTACAAAGTAAGTCGTATAAGGCATACAACACAATTACAAATATATATATTTATTTATTGCTTTATTTTTCAGTCCATTGCCACAGCGTATACGTGCCAGATGTGCGGAGGATATCGCTTGCTGCCGTGTCCTTCGTGCAGCGGTTCCAAGAAGTCGGTGCATCGCAACCACTTCACCGCCGAGTTTGTGGCCCTTAAGTGCATGAATTGCGACGAAGTTGGCCTGGTCAAGTGTCCCAACTGCTGAGGGATATACATACATACATATGTCCGGAGGAGGAGGAGGTTAATTATTAGTCCCCGCGAAAAAAAAAAACTCCCCGTATATATATATCTTCTTCTTTTTTTTTGTGTATCTATATCGAGATGATGATGTTTTTTTTTTTGTGCGCAATTCTAGTAGTCGCTTATTATTAACAGTTGTGATATTTGAGAGCAGTTTTTTGAGGGCCGGAAGTGAGGGGCCGAGTGGGAGAAAGAGGAACGATGCGGAACGGAAGGAAAACGGAATGGAATGGAACGGAAGACACACACACACATACAAACAAACGATACAACCTATGCATATGTGAATCGAAGAGATATCGAATAAAATATAAAATGTACTCGGTGCGCTTTTTATTTCATTTATTTTCTTTGTATAATCTTATGAAGGTTTTTTTTTTATAAAAATATTTATTAGGTACATAAAATTAGGCATCTTATGAAGGTGATTATATGGCTTACTATAATTTTTATTAGAGCATACTTTTGGGGCTCAGTGTTTTTTGTTATAATCAAAGAGCTAAGGTTATTGGCTTTGCTAAAAAAAAATCTATTGAATACTTTCAGGCTGTATATATATTTTATTTTAAATATAATATTTTAAAGGGGCAAGCCAATTATTTATAAAATAAAAATACAGCTGGGTTTTACTTTTTCAAAAGTAGAATGAAGACCTCTATGATATATAAGTTCTATCCGGCGAGTTACGATATTCATATTACCTGCAATGGAATTCAGACTATTAAAATAGCTTTATCCGGATACCTCTAAAACCAAGAGACTAGATAACCTAGAAACGGACAGATAAACATGGCTAGATCGATTCTGCTTTTGATACTGATCAATAATATATATCCCTTATAGGATGGCATACGCCTGCTTAACTGCGTTGCAAAACATCCGAAAAAAATCATAGTAACCTTTGCAAATATAGTTTTAAGACCTCGTGTCAGTTGGTGAGCAAACTATAATATTCCTCGCTGCCTTTGAACTCGGATGCTCATCTCGAAAGGTCTCTGAAATTGAGAATTTACAAAGCCAATCGTAGCACGAGCAATCTAATCCAATCCGTCCTTGCAACCACATCTCGGGATGTCACGTCTTACAGAGGAGATGGTGCTGGCCCGCGGCAAGGAGTCCGACCTGCAGCTAATCAAAAGACTCAACTGCTGGGGTTGCGAGCTAAGCGACGTCTCCATCATCAGCCGACTGAGCGGCGTGGAAGTCCTGGGGCTGCCCATAAATAGAATCAGCACATTGTCACCCTTCCAGGGGTGCCACAAGTTAAAGGAGCTCTACCTGCGCCGAAACAACATTGCGGATATCAGTGAGTTGGAGTACCTCAAGGACCTCAAGGACCTCAGTCAGCTGTGTCTGCAAGACAACCCCGTCTGCCTCCGAACGGTCAACTACCGCTCGGAGGTGCTTCGCGCACTTCCCAACCTTACGAAGCTGGACAGTGTGGACGTCACCCAGCAAGAGGTGGCCGCGGCCTTGCGTGGCGGCGGAGGCAGTGGAGGCACCGGAGGCCCCGTTCCCGATGAGAAGGTGCAAGAGGAGGTGCACGAGGAGGTGCACCAGCAGGAGCAGCTGCCAGAGCGCTCCTCGCCACCACAGATGCCGCAGCCCGCGGCTGATACCCACTACCACAGCTACCCACAGCCCTCTCCGCCGGCACAGCAGCAAGAGCATCGTTGGCAGCCGCATCCGGAGGAACTGCCATCCGGCTCCGGCTCCATTTCCTTGGTGGAGCGACCCGTGCATCCGCCATCGCCCAGGTACGCCCGTTCTCCGGTCTCCGATCGGGAGAGCCGTCCGCAGACGGGCTACAGGCAGGTGCGGCCCACGCCGCTCCCGTCCAGCGTCTCCACGAGCGCGATCCCATCGGATCCCCGTGTCGGCTACCCGGGACTCCGCCGCTACAGCCATACGGACCGCTCACAGTGGCAGGAGCACCAGCCAGGGTCGCTGGGTCACCACAATCCCTACGGCAGCCCAGGGCAGCATCGTTACCCGACGCACAGTCGCAGCGAGCTCAGCTGCGCGATTAATCCAAACCCGAGCCACCACCGCCCGTCCGGGAGTAGGAGTTCCAGTGTGCTGAGCGCCAGTATCTGTTTGGTGAGGGAGCTGGACTACGACTGTCTGCAGATGCTGGATCAAGCTATCCGATCTCGGCTCGATGAGATGTGGAACGAGCGATGAAGATAGCTCCTCCTCCGAAGATCCTTGCAGAGCAAAGCAGCAAGGATCAGAGAGAGATAGGAGCAAGGAGCAAGGCGATATTATTACACCAACGAATATCTGATTCATAACGATACTTATATTTACACTAGTCAATTTGAAAACTATTTTATTTAGATACTTGTAAAAATTATCAGTTATCATATATTAAAATTAAAGTTGATCACAGACTTTAATTTTAATATATATAAGAAAACCAGCACAATGACATTGTTAAACAATTGTTCACACTTTAAATTTCAAATATATTTCCTATGTTCAATG
>JAEIIU010049852.1:0-10651 GCA_018874675.1 Drosophila baimaii
AGTAACAAATTATCTGCAAGGGTATATAAACTTCGGCTCCGCCCGAAGCTAGCTTTTCTTACTTGTTTTTTTATATTTTTGCCTCTGTGCACGCGTATGAATAAGAAAAAACTTGCTTGGCTACTGCAGCGAAAGGTCCTTCCTAGACAAAAGGCTCATAGAAATCTAAAATGTATAAAAAGGGTCGACCAGGGAATATCTGGGCTTCTGTGGGTTTTTTAATTTTTTTAATAAAATAACTCAGAAATCTTTGACTGATAGGTTAAGCTTTAGAATGAAAGGTAGAAGTGAAAGTGAAAAGTAAATAGATGAAATTAAATCCAAAATAATATGTTTAGTCCCTATGGTTCCTGGCATCATTATAAGAAAATAGTGTCAAGATCAGCTAACAAAAAGTAATTATGACCTGAAATTGATATTATTTACTTGTAACTTATATTAATATTGATAAAACGTCACCCAAACTCAAGACTCTAACATGCAAATGTAGCTATTTTGTAAAGGCAAATCTCTTTCTAATATATCTCTTGCTGGAACTACTGCTATTAACACTTCTTACACAAGAAATACAAAAGTAACGGGTAGTAATAATATTTTATTAAAAGACATGCCCCTTGGTAGAGTAAACCCTGCCTGTACAGGGCATTAGAACCCTCCGCAACGGAGGTTAAAATCAATCGCTTCGTTTTAGCGAACACATTTATTTTCATTTCGCTGAGATTTGGACCAGAGGCGCCACCGGGGGGTCCACACACTTTCTTGCGCCACTTGATTCGGGCTTAGTATTCAGATGCAGATTCAGATTCCGCTTCCATATTCAGATTGTCCGAGAACGAACCCTTGGCCTGCGGGCAGGCCCGTCCCCGCCCGAGTCCCCGGCCCTGTGAGCCGATACCTTTTCATATTTGGCAAATTTGAGCATATTTTATCACCATTACCAAACGCCGTGACCCGCAGGCAGAGACCACATCCCCAGCCACAGCCCCGGCTACGTCGACATCGAAGCCACCCACATGGAGTCCCAATATTGGCACCCGCATATGAGGCATTGTTTGGCAACCGGCAGGCAACCCTTTTGCCAGCCCAGCCTCTCCATCCCGAAGCCCGAACCCAAACCCAAGCCCAAACCCAACTCCAAGCCCAACCCACGCCCCATCCAATCAAGCGACTTCGGTATCCTTGCCTGCTGCCACTTAGGCAAATAAATAATATCGGACAGCCAGCAAAATTTGTTTAAACAAACTGCAAAATTTATGAATATGTTGCAAGTTCCTGGGGACCGTGTATAGCAGACAGTTTGGATACCCTGAAGCATCAAGTTTTCCGAATATATGGGAAAATTCCGCACTCCAGGAGTGTGTCAGGTCCTGTCAGGGTTCTCATTGATATTTATGGGTGAGTTTGTGGGGGAAAATCTTCGAAAAATGTCGAGACCTACGAAAGTAATGCCTAAAGAACAATAAGTTTATGGAAAATAAGCCCCCAACTGGTCATAAATATATCTTAAATTAAAATAATTATCTAAGCTCTCATTAAACTAAGGATGCCACACATTTAGTTAAGCAAACTAGAGGGAAAGGCGCACCTTTTGGCAGGGGAATTACCTCCAGAAATATGTCCAACCCTTGGAGGTGAATCGCTGATTGAACTCCGACCCTTTCCCAGTGCATGTGCAGCGACCTTTGATTGATTGCTGCTTCTCAAAGGATAAATATATACATATATAAAAGTATATATTTTGTGTTTGCTCTTTATGTTACCTGCGCCCTGCCTCGGCCAGATCAGAAACACGAGGGAGAGCATAAAGTAATAAACACAGATTGGCTCTGGAGCAGCTGCTTTTGGGGCCCAATCTAAGGAGTGCTTTGGGTCCTGGCAATGAAAGAAAAGAAATTTCATAATGCAAATTGTGTCTGCTCTTCCCTGACTTTTTTGGTTTTATTTTGATATTTCCGAGGGGTCCGGGGGATGGGGCTGGTATTAATGTCGAATGTCAAGCGAATGAAGTGACGTCGCAGCCGAAGGATATGGAAATGGGGCAGAAATAAGAAAAATGCGGTATTTAATGTGAATTACACCACTGTGACCACAAGGCGATTGCAGTGCGGGACCACGACGGCCAGGACCCTGGTGCCCAGGACCCTCGATCATCGTCATCGTTGGCACAAATGTAAATTTTCAATTTAAATGCAAATATCAATTTGTCAATGCGGCACTGCGGCGCTGCGGGGTTTGTCCTGGTTGTGGAAAAATACAGAAAAAAAAGGAAGTCGGGGTTGCTGGCAAAAGGCAAAGCCAGCCCATGGCAGGCAAAGCAAAGCAAGAAATCCTTGCATTTTAACTAGTCAGGCGTGGTCCGAGTTCGAGTCCAGGAGCCGGATTCTGGAGCGTTTGCTCAATTCCCACGTGGCCGTGACAGTCAGTCCTGGCATTTAGCCATCATCATAACGCCAGCTTCAAGGACCAAGGACCAAGGACCCTGGCTGGCTGCTTGGCTGGCTGACTGACTGGCTGGCGAACAAACGACGCTGATTTCCTTGTGGGTCCGTGGTGCTGTTTTGTGCCTAATTAGGAATTCACATCATTTTTTATTTGGGTTAAAATTATTCAAAAGTGGCAAAGACCCCGAGCGCGCGCCGTCTTCGAGGCGGCTTTTATGGCCAGCAAGCAGCAGCCGCAGCAGCGGGGCTAAATCCCAGCCAAAGCACCACCCACCACCCTCCTCGGTAGCTGTGGTCCCGGCGCCCCTAGCCATCAACAGGCATCCTCCTCAAATGAACTGGACTCTTGAGCTTGGAGTTGTGGAAGAGAAGAAAGTTGCACTCCTGATCGACTGCAAAAATATCCCTTTAAAACTTAAATCTCAACAGTAGGGTACTGATGGGAAAGGGTGTCTCCTCTCTGAAACAGTTTTATGTACAAACCTGATCTCTGATCTCTAAGAAACACCTTAAAGCGATACTCCTTTCCTAAGGAAATTCCTATATTTTAAAGGTATTTCCCTGGTTCAAGAAAATGGTTATATGAAAGACCTGAACCAATATCAGTTTTTGAAGAAAATTTCCCCATTGCAAGGGATTTTCCCTATTCCCTTTCGAATAGCCCATCATAGCCGCTGCTATCCATTATCAAAATACGCCTTCCGCTCGCTGATGGCCTGATAAGAATAGGTGGAAAATTAAACATATTAAAAGTTTTTACACCTTTGATGATGAATTTTCGACGCTGCCACTGCCACTGCCAGTGCAACCCTTTTGAGTTGTTTTTCTCCCTTATTTCAACACTTTTCCCTCCATTTCCCTGTTTTTTTTTCCCGCTTCCACTTAACAAACTGTCGCGGTCGCGGTCTCGGTCTCGGTCTCGGTCTCAGCCTCAGCCTCAACTTGAGATGAGATGAGTAACTCGGAGCCCGAGATGGAAGTTGGAAGCCCTGGCCGGGGCCAAGTAATAAAAATGCAATTACACAGCCCAGTTAGGGTCTTAACCCCCTGATGCTCGTGCCCGCCTCCTCCCCCGCTCAATTTGATTCACTTCATCAGCAAGTAAACCGACGCATTAAAAAATATATGCCCGCTCGACCATCCACTCCAGATGCATGCGAAATGAGCACTAATAAAAACCGAAATAGCCCCAAAAAAAAAAAAAAAAAAAAAACAGAGAAAAAGGGCCCAAAAAGGTAAAAGGATGTGGCCGGCACAGCTGCCGGAGAAGCGTTAATGAAATGCGCGCTGAAAGGGTTAAGCTTGTGCTAGAGAACCACCGCCCACCACGGGGTGACCTCTACCCCTTTTTGTCGCCCTCTTCCCAGCCCCGTTCTTCTGGACATGTGACACGCTCGCTTAACTTGGTCCAAAAGCTGTCAACAGGTTGAAGCCAGGACCAGCTGGAGGAGGGAGGGGGTGCTGGCGAGTCCTCTGGCCCGGGTCGCCATCATCATCATTAACATTTCAAACGGCGAGTCACGCAAACAGCGGCGGCACAAAATAAAAATAAAAATAAAAACAGAATAAAAAACGAAACGAAATCGGGGGCGACGGCTTTTTAACAGACTTGCACGGGCAAGGGACGTATCGCGTGTCAATTGTGTTGCCGAAAAGCAAAAGTCGTCAGTCAAAATGAAAACCGAAAAAATAGGGAAAACGAGGCCAAAAGCCGGATAAACTATACTCTTTAAAATGTTAATTCATTTTTTTTTAAATATCAAATGTCACTGAAATCTGAAGTATTGATTTGAAATCCCCTAAAGGAGTACCCAGAAGTATGCATAAGAGATCTAAAGCAGTCATTAAAGAATCTCAATTATACTGAAGCAATATTCATGGAAAATCTGCTAACATATATCAATGAAATGACATATAGCATTGTGTAATTCCAAGATCAAATGGAGTTATGGAAATATTTTACATCCTATTTGGATTTTCTAAGCAACGCAACTTAAATATTAAATATTCAAATGATACAGTCTTAATTTTTTTCCGTTTAAACCGATCACCTTGAATGGTGCCCAAAAGTATGGAATTCAAATAGCACGTAAACAGTTTTGTCATATTTTCAAGCGTTTTACAATCCCCAAAATGATATGATATTATTCTGACACAATCATGTCCCTTAGCCCTGGCCATGCACCCCATTTCGTAGGGCCCAAGATATTAACATTGGAGAAATAAAAATAATTACTTGAATGTTATGCTACAGCTTTCACTTTTCACATTTCACAATTTCCACGATTTTCATGCATTGCGTGGGCGTGGAAATGTGAGCGGGGAAGGAGAGTGGGGTCTGCGACGGACAGGTTGAGTTTGTTTCGTTTCTCATTTGTAATTTTTTCCTTCCATTTTTTGTATTTTTTGTAATCGCTGAACTTTTTTTGACTTCCGCTTGACATTGTTTGATTGTCGTTTAATTGAATTTAATTAGCGTGAGGCGCAGCAAGGACTTTCTCTGTTTCTGTCCCTGTCCTGTCTCCCTTGCTTTCCCTGTTCGCATCTCCCTTTCCTTGCTTCACTTATTAATGGCAGTTTAACTTTTATGAATGTGTTGTGGCTGAGAACCGGGATTCCTTCTTTTTATATTCCTTTGTGGAGAAAATAAAACCACCAAAATTTCGATATATTTTCGTGGGAACTGCTTGCGGTTGTCCGAGGCCCCCCCCCGTGCCCTTAAGTGCAGCTTATCGCTTTTCAATCACCCGTGGAATCGCTTAAGCGCGTATTGTATTTGCTCTTGCCACGCAATTTTCTTGTTATTTAGGGCTCCTACCACGCCGTGTCCTTACGAGCACTTAGCACCTTGGTGACTTAACCACACTGCCGGCGAAACGCACTAAATGTAGCTACGGCACGCACCAGAAATACCAGAAACATCGGTGGGGGCGGCTACCTTCACCCCCTTTCGCTCTCGACGCTCGACTCGAGGTGTATTTAAGTTTTAATTGCCGGCAATTAAAAGTACATAGATACAGTAAGTCCCAGACTTTGCACACACACACACAACAACCTCGCATGATGTGTGTTAGATGCAGATATGAATACGCAATGCACTCGCCAAAAAATGAGTGTAGCTCAGAGTGCTGATTGCCCTCGAACCTTACTTAGGATTGTGTATTAAATTGCCTGCAATGTACAAGCAAAGAGAGAGTGAGTTCTATCTGGCAGTCGGAGTGTCCACTCGTTCTGGTCGCCTGACAACCGGACTGCCCTTCTCCTCTCCTTCCGATCGCATGTCGCTTAAAGTTGCCACCTAATCCAACAATGCTAACAATGCTACTTATATTGCTTTGATCCCTATACAATATTTATACTATCACTAGTTAAATTCAATTGAGTTCACATTTATTTAGAAAGCCACGAGATTTTCGCCAAGTGCCGCCACAGACACTCTTGGCAGCTCTTTTGTATCACATTGAAAAGCAATTGAGATCCTGGCAAATGTGAGCACTCGATGAAAGGACGACTCCGCCATAGTTGCGTGGCAATTAACGCCAGCGATTATGACGCCAGCGAGGGCAAGGGGTTGGAACCCGTCCACCGGCTCCACCCCTAGTTTCCCATATATTTCCTAATCGCGTAGGTGTTGCCACCAGCTTGTAAATTTGCAATTAACCGAAGTTCGAAGGAGCTGGATCAGGGGAAGCTTTAAGCGGTCCCGCATCCAGGACTAATTAAAGAGTGTTGCCCGCCGGAGGAACAAAAAAGCATAAAAGGCTGGGGAACCTTGAATCGAAGGACTGTGGGGCCAGGAGCAGGACCAGAAAGTTGCGACGACTTCCCAGACACAGATGCAGACACAATTCCAAAACTCAACTCAACTTAACTCCCGGCGCTCCTGGTTGGCATATTAAAAATATGTATAAAGCACAAAACTTTTGGCCGCCTCTGTCGTACTTTCACACTTTGCCTGATTAAAACGCCGCCAAGGAGGAAAAGTCGGGTTGAGACGCGTCGAGGAAAAGCCAGCGGAAAAGCGGCCCAAGGAAATGAAAGCGAGTTCGAAGCATCGGCGGGGGTGTTTTCTGCCAAAGTTTTTCGGCAGTGGCGGCAGAGGCAGCGGCAGCGGCAAAAGGCTTTAACTACATTGCAAATGCCAAACAGACGGTGTCCTTGAAAAAGTCTCGCAGGACTCACTCGCCTCTACTCGCAGGACGACTGTCCTGCCTATGGAATCTCAGTGTTTATGTACCGACAACTTTGCGCTTTCATTTCCATAAAAATGCGTTTGCTAATTTCATAACTCAGTCAGATTCGGAGACAAGCAGAAGTTGGGGAGGATTTTGGCTACACTGCGGGAGAAACTGCATACTATCACTTACAGCATCACATTTTCGTAAAGCTGTACGACTAATAGAAGTATAGTTTCATTATAAAACAGCCAACATAAGTTCAATCCCACGGAATGCCGCACCGTGATGCGTGCTGTCCGCCCTTTCTTTCTTCTTTCTTTGGAAGACCCACATGGGCTGGGATAACCTTCAAGAAGTGCTGGCAAAGATGTATACTTTTTTCTCTGTGTGCATCTCTGGCGGCAAGGACAAACTAATTGCTAAGAAAATACACAAAAATCCTTTGGTTGCGGACTCGGATGCGGATGCGGATTCACATGCAGAGAGAGACTCATTAGCTTTGCTTCAGTTAATGCAAAATCAAGTTCCTCCGAGCCCCCATTATCCTGCTGCCGGCTGTCTGCTGCGTGAACGTTAATCATCATCCTATACGCGTAATTACAGAGTCAGCGACGACCAGGGCGAGGCGAGGGAAATTCAGGGACCACCACGGCAGAAGCAGCAGCAGCGTCAACGGAATATTAAAAAGACTAGACTCCAGGCCCTCCCTCTGCCCAAGGACAGCAAGGAGTTGAAAGGCGGATTCAGCGCTGTGAGGAAGAACAGGGAGGTCCTTTTCTTTACGGTCGCCAAAATCCAAAACCACTGCCGTTGCAGTCACTTTTGTGGCAATGCCAATGGCAGTGGCAATGGCCACAAGCCGCAAATATTATTAACCACGAATCAGGCGTATTCAGGAACCACCCATCCCCTGCTCCTTTGCTTCCTTGCTCCCGTCCTGCACCCTTCCTTGCCATTGCCAGCAACTTCATTAGGCCCAAAAATTCAATTCAATTCCGAGGCACACTTTATGAAGCATATATATATTTAAATTGAATGCTAATAGTCAAAAAGTTAATGAAGCCTCACACTCTGAGGCTTAATAATTACTGGGACTTGTACTCAATGGCATTTAAATATAATATTTAATAATAATAGTGCCCAATAAAAGAGGTAAATTATAGAGATGAAGGAGTGTTTAAAAATAAGATAGGAAGAAGACTATTAATCCTTAATAGAAAATGAATAAATACTTTTTACAACACAGTTTCCTCACCAATTAAGACCTTAAATGTTTCTAAGAGACATTCCTCCCGGTGCCTTGTAGTTTTTTCCGCGGTGCCCCAACCCTTTCCGAGCCACTCCAGAAATAACCCCGCCAAGTACTGGCTCACAGGGATAAGGATTTATATATTATAGCCTTCAGGGAGAGGAGGAAACCACGCCGAACACGAACAGGAACAGGAATAGGAATCCCCGGACTTGCGAGGAATGTCAACGTAGAGTGTTGAGTGTCAAAGACGGATGCCAAGGCGAATTGCTGGCAATCAAAATCCGAAATCCGCACAAAGCTCGCTGTTCGACGGTGCTCGGTGCTCGGTGCTCGGAGGGGGTACGCAAAAGGGGGTGAAAACAGAGAAAGCACTTAACTCTTAAAGGCGAAATGCTTGTAAAATTTAAGCCCTACTTAATTTGCGATATACTCGTAAACAATTGCCCGCGGCATCAGCTTCCTCTGGCTCCCATTGTGCCACTTGTCACTGGCCGTGGTGGATGAGTGGAGGCTGTGCCTGCTGCCTCCCCTTCCTCTTTCGAATTTTTTACTAATTTTAATAAAGCGACCGAGACAAAGGAGACCAAACTCACAGCTGCCGTCACCGTCACCGTCACCGTCGCCGCGGTCGCATTTTCCTTCAGAGACTTTTTCGGCTGCAGGACTCCTGGTTAACTGGATAAGGCGCCAAGACAAAGGCTCACATCGAGAGGAAACCACAAGCCATGGCTACATACGCCTTAACCCCCAGCAGCATCAGCGGCGGCGGAAAAGTGTGTGACATCCTCTTGGCAGGCGAAGGCAGAAGGGGTTAACCCTAAGGATGGGGCCATGCCACATAGCATTCCGGCTTATTTCTTTCAATTTCGGGTTTTTCCTCATTTCGCGTCCCGGATTCTCATTATGCCGCCACTAGAGGTGAGAAAATACAGGGGAACGCTACTAGTAAAATATTACAAATGTTTAAGTACAGGAAAATAGCTAGGCAATTAATATTTATATAATATATAAATTTGGTATAATACTACAATTTACTTAACCAAGCTATAATACTTTCTTTTAATTGCAACTGAGATCTGACCCTTTCCGTTTACTTACTTATTAGCATGCCCTTTATTTCACAAAAAGCCAGGCAGTCCATTCATTTTCAGTTCTCAAAGAACAACTTGTCAACAAATGTGCACTAAACTTATTATATAATACGACTAGCAGTCGTATATTTAGTTCCTTTACATGCCATAATTACTGGCCACACAAAGCACTGACTGCCTGCAATTCAATTAAATTATTTCCACAGCTCAAAGGGAGGCAGGACTGAGGGGCAACTTTGACATAAATACGTTCAAAGGCTCGAAAACCAGTCAAATAGTTAACAAATGTTAGAGCTTATGGTTCTTATTTATGAATTAACTGTGATACTAAGCCAATTTATTGAAAAAAAAAAGAAACCCTTCAAGAGTTTAAAGTTTGCTTTAAAGTAACATTTTAATGAATTTCCCCTAAGTATTTAAATTAAATTTAATGGAAATTCCTTACGTTCGCAGATACATTATTTTGCAGGCTTCTGTTAACTGCTCCATGCTTAAAAATAAGTATGCCAATCCCGGACACGATTTTCCCATCAGAATTTTCTTCTTGGGCCAAGGCCACCACTAGAACGAAATGAATTTTTCGTGTTCGTCGGCAGAAAGCTGGGAAATTCGATGGGGAAGTCGGCCTTTCTTTCTTTTGGCTAAAACCGCATCGGCGGCACATTTGTGTGCAGTGCCTGCTTTTGGCCGCAGCCGCTGGGAATTTAACCCCTTGCCGCAGCCAGGCCACGCCACCCAGCCAGCCAGTGGATTACTCAATTAATTTAATTATGCGCTGTCAATCATTTCGTTGCCTTGGCCCAGGGACCACTACCACGCCCCCTCGCCAGCCCCCCTTTAACGCCCCGCCGCCGCCACAGCCCCCTTTTTGTCTGGGCTAGGCAGAAAAAGTGACTTATTTTCTTGTTGCCACTTAATTTTTGTTGTCCTTAGATTTGCGCCAACGTCTGTGGCCGCTGAGCCACGGCCTTCCGCCCTCCTTCCCCCCTTAAAATTTGCTTATATTTCTTACCCCTTTGGCCCATTCAGAGAACTAAGATGGATTGGAGGAAACTACAGAGAGAAAAATTTACAATTATTTCAGCAACATTAAGTGGAGACCAGCAATAGACAAAAAATTCTTCCATTAAAGATTTCTACTAAGCTGATATTCCCTGAAATATATAGTATTGTTTATATTATTATATATATATCAGAGAGCTGCAAAATATCAAAATTTTTTCGATCATACTCGATCATTGACTCAAATTTTTTGTGATGCAAAACTTTGCTTCAACAAAATTGAATGATCGTTAGCGAGTGTGATCAAAGCAAAAATTCAGTTCCAATCATTCTTGCTTGCTCCGCACCTGATCGGATTTGATCGAACATTTTGTTTGAGCGGCAAAGAATGATCGAGAAGGCTGCTGCATTCAGTTCGATCACAATTGAGATCGATCGTGATCGAATGTTCCGATACAAATCGAGCTACATACATACATACACACATAATTATTTCGTCAGTTTACTGTTTATATTTGGAGGCGTTTGTTTGTATTTAATTTGAATTTCATTTAATCTCTGAAAAAGTGATAATTTAAAACTTTTTATACCCTTGCAGAGGGTATTATAAATTTGCAATGATGTTTGCAACGCAGTGAAGGAGTCATCTTCGACCCCATAAAGTATATATATTCTTGATCAGGATCA
>JAEIIU010049854.1:0-15343 GCA_018874675.1 Drosophila baimaii
GTAACAAATTATCTGCAAGGGTATATAAACTTCGGCTCCGCCCGAAGTTAGCCTTTCTTACTTGTTTTAAGCTTATCCTTGCCGCGCGCGGGGCTACCTGTGCATTGAGGCGGCCACAGCTTGCAATTTACCATTAAAATTTATATGCGTTTCCAGCGGCGTTTAGCTGAAATATATGGCCAGCAGAGTTCTGGCCTGGCCAAATATTGTTGGTAAATAGTTGCTGCCGGCGCTGGCAGCTCAGTCGGCGTCGGCGTCGCCGTTGTTAGATGAAGCGTGGGGCCCAGGGGGGCGGCCAGGACTGAGGGGCGTGGCTGTGTTTTACAAACTTCTTGAGCATGTTCAACATGCTGCCGCTGTGTGTGCGTGTGTGTGTGTTTGTCTGTGACATGTGAAGCGTAAAACCAAGGCAGGATTTAGAACTTTGTACGTCGGTCGGGAAACGGCAAAGGGAAAAAAAGAACAGAGGGAAAAACTTTAAAGAAGATATTAGATTAAAAGTTGCCCCAGTTCGGGGTGGACAGTTTGGACAACTTGCCGCTGCTGCTAATGCGCCTGGGTGGGGAGGGGGGCAGGAAATTCCCAGGACTTGATCAGGCCAAGCAAATTTGCCAGCAAAGCGTTGATAATCGGGTTGGGTTCCGGCTCCAAATAGTTGGCCAAGCGCCCACCCCGAAATAACCAATAATAATAAGGAAGAGTCCTGCAAGAAGGGGAAACAGAGAGTCGAGACAATCAGGTCTGTAGACTTAAGTGAAAAATTGTTAAAAATAAGTGAAAAGCTAGGTATAGCCGTATTTTTGAGTAAAGCATATTCGATTTTTAATGGGATTTACGCGAAGAAGAACAGGATATATTCCAGAGAGAAGCTAAATTTGTGACCATAATATAAACCAATTTAGTACTTAATAATCTTACTAAAAAAGATTAAAACTTTCCTTTAATTAAATCCAATTTTATTCATTAAACTAATAGTAGTTTCAATGGAACATAACAAACATAGTTGGAACATTTTGTAGAAACAAAGCCCATAAATGGCTTTAGTAATAATACTTTATGAATAGTGTTTATATTTATGGCTAGTTTTGTTTCTTTGTCATTATAATAGCTTGATTTATTTGCAATCTATATTTCTATAAGAACATTTATGCTAGTTCGAGGTCTTTATACGAATTGTTTCGACTGTTATATAGGAGATATCTGCTATATATATTCCTAATAACACAATATGCCAAAGATGCTCTACAAATACGAGGTGTTCGAGTACACTTTGCTGAACTTTGACTGCACCTGACCGGACCGAGGCCATTATTTTCTCTGGCTTTTCTTTGCCAAAGTGGCAACGGCATAAGCAGCTCTTTAAGGCGGCGACAGGCAAGCTCTTAAGGAGCTTGCTGGCCAAGTATTGAGCTGACAGGACGAAGACGGGCGAGGTGTCATCGATTTGACACTGCAGAAACTGCAATTTAACAAGCTCGGAGCTCTCAGCTCTCAGCTCGTAGCTCGCAGCTCCGAGTCTATGATTTCCATTCTCGAAACTCAATATTTAAGCGCTGCGTTCTCACTCTCCTTGCAGTTCCGCCCGAATCCGTGATTATATTGGACAGCAAGGGGGCCACCATCAAGGATCACACGCTGGGCCCCTACAACGAGGGCTCCGGCATCAACATCACGTGCGTGGCCATTGGCGGTAAGTCCCCAGATATATATGTATATATATTTCCACAGGATTGTGTGTGTTTGGGCGAAAGTGTTGATGCTGCTGGCTTGTGTCTGACAATTAAAAGTGATGAGCGTGAAAATGCAGGCGAAAGATTTTCACATTTTATTTAATTTCCACCCGCCTGTCGGCTGCACGAACTCGAACTCGAACTCGAGCTGGAGCTGGAGCCGGAGCCGGAGCTGGAGCTGGTCCTGGAGCCAACGTGCAGACAATCGAGGAGCTCTGCCACACACAATGCCCACACAAATTGCATTGAGAGCACTTGAAAATTGCTAAAAGCCAAACAAGACAACAAATGAAACAGCGAAAGGCACTTGTACACACACGCAGAGCCAGCCACATGCCCGCAGAATCCACACCCGCACCGGGAGACACTCATCCACTCCTTGCACTTGTGAGCACATAAACAAACAGGAGACCGACCGGCTAAAACGCTGCCGGCTAAACGCCAGAGACAACTCCGAGTCTAAGCCGAATGGCAAACATATCAGTTGCACACACACGTCCCCCGATAATTCTTTTTCTTACCCCAGCCAGTGGCCACCCCGACCAATCCGCCTTTGCCGCCTCCTCCTCCCTCTTGCAGGTCGCCCGCAGCCCAGGGTCACCTGGCTGCACGGGAACACCGTCTACAAGGACGCCAGCGTGGGCCAACCCCTCTCCGAGCGCCGCGTGGCCAATGTGCTGTCTCTGCAGCGGCTGGAGCGTCGGAATCTCCACATGCAGCTAACGTGCCGGGCGGAGAACAATAATTTGACAACGCCAATTATCAGCAGCGTCGTCCTCGACATGAACCGTGAGTACCCAGAGCCACCCCCGGATTGGGGTTCGAGTCCGTGTCTGGGCCTAACTAATTAATTCTATTGCTTCTCCTCCTCCTCCTCCGCCTGCTCCTCCTCATCTCGGTCACATGCCGCTGCAGTGCGTCCTTTGATTGTCAAGCTGCAGGGGGAGAATCGTCCACTGTCGGCGGGGAATTCTTATCAGCTCAGCTGCGTTGTCATCGGAGCACGTCCAGCGCCGACGATTACCTGGTGGAAGGGCAGTACCCCCATGAAGAATACTCATGAGATTGTAAGTGGAAACAAGGCGAAACAACAGAGCTGACTAGCTCGACTAGCGAGTGTCCTTTGCAGTCCCAGATAGGGGTGGCCCATCAAGGGATAAGCGGTTTCTCTATCTCACTGACCAAATGTTGAGGCTTAGCTTACAGTACGCTCCTTCTATAGGAATATATTCCGTCAACTTAAAGTTCTTAAAATTATTCGTAAAGCAATCTTAGGGATAAGTATCTAAAAGTGTAAAATCATAGTTTCTAATGAGTTAACACTTACATTTAATGAGAGGTATGGAAATACCCTTTGCAAAACTTACTTAGCTGTTGTAATCTGAGCTAAAGTTAAATATTTTGTACTAGTCCATGATCTTAACTTTATTATTTACATTCAAATATCGAAGCGAGGTATTTATATCGAGAGGACAAATTATCACGTTCAGTATATCAGCCTATCCTATCTTATTTTTATATCAAAAGTATCATAAAGTTTAATATATCACACTACGAAATATCGAAAAATATGCATTTCACTTTAAAATATCGATATTATCGATATATCGTGGAAATATTCCACAATTGACTTTGGTTTATTTGTATTTGTTTACCAACTACATTAAAAACATCTTTAACACTAATCTTATTATATGTTCTTTATATTTTTAGTCATCAATGTTAGTTTAAACGAATGAAGGCGTTCTTTGATCACACTGAATATTGATTTATCGCTTATATATAGCAACGCTAAGACATCAATTTATATATCAATATCAATACAGTATTTTCTGCCATCCCTACAGTATGGTTTCTTCTATATTATTCTTTATTATATTTATTTATTATTATAATTCAAACAAGGATAAGAATTACATTTATTAAAAAGTAATTCAACACTTTATAGTCTAAGATAAAGTATAATCTTTTCGTTCTCCATTAATCCATAACCTTCAATAACTTAAATACAATTAACTATCGGAACTCCTTGGACACAGTTTTTCTAAATTCCTATCAATTTTGACCTAAATCTTGAGTAAATATCCTTAATTAAACAGATACCCTATCAATGAATGTAACCTCCTTGCAAACACCCCATGCTACCCTGCTCAAAATGTTTATAAACATGCAAATTTCAAATGCCTGTCATCCTTGTTAATGGCCGCCCCGGAGTACAATTTCCACTCCCCATTTCCCGGCGGCAGCCGTACACATGCTTTGTGGTAATTGAAGTTGCTCGAACGGCAGTCACGTAGCGAGGGCCTCAATTAAAAGCCACCCCTATCTGGGCCGCAGGACGTGCGGGCCAACCCTTTCCGATTCCTTTGTCTTGGCTCCTCAGCCATTAACTTGCTGCTCTCTCTCTCCCTCTCTCTGCTTGTCTCGTTATCCAGGCGAATCCGGACGGGAATATGACCACCTCGGTGCTGACGTTCACGCCGACCATCGATGACCGCGGCAAGTTCCTGTCCTGCCGCGCCGAGCAGAGCATGATACCCGAGTCCGGCATGGAGGACGGCTGGAAATTGGACATCTATCGTGAGTACTGCCTGGCCTGGCCTGGACTGGCCTGGCGCAGGAAACCCGCTTAATATTTAATTCCACCTGCCAAAGTTTGTGATGAAAACGAAAGCGCACAAAGGCGCTTTAAGAGCTGTGTTTAAGAAATCGCTGCACCCTGCACCGCCCCCGGCCGTCGCCCAGTAACTCCATATTTTTCTTCGATTCTCCTCAGCTGCGGCAAGTTTTGGCAAATTAATTTCCAGCGGCGGCCGGTGAAACTTTTGCACAAAACTTGCGAAACTTTTTAACCCGCCACAAGCACCGCAAGCAGCGATGCCAGCGATGCCAGCGATGCCGCCTGCAAAGTCATCTTTACGCTTTTACAGTTTTCGACCTGTTTGCACAAAATTTAAATGGCCAAACCACCGAGCAAAACCCCTGCCCCTGCCCGGACCGCTTCCTGTTTGCCTTGGGAGTGCGGTTTTGTTGCTTACCTTTTAACTTTTCCCCTTTTTTGTGTTCCCCACACCCGGGCGCCAGGCGATTCGATTGAAATATCTGCTTCATTCGCCGCGAAAAGGAGGCGGCGGCGGACGGGGCCCGGGCACTGTTTGCCCAATTTGATAGATTGCTTAATAAGCTTAATTGATTCGCATTCGCGAACCAATTTTGAATTAATCAAGTTAAAATTTTGCCCAGTTACCGGGCGCCTGTCTTTGCCGCCGCCCGAGCAACATTTCGAAGGCCTAATTGGGGGAAAAAATATATAATAATAAACAAACAAGCAGCTGGGAGCAGCCCGGAGTTGCTACAACTTAAATTGGCTAATTTGTGCGGCTTACACAGTAATTACACCTTTGGCCGGTGCTCGGGCCAGCTTTATTATTTGTCTGCCAGGCGATTTAAAGTAATTAGCCTCCTCTGGCAGCCATGGCAGCTAAGCCTCTCATCCCCCTGCCCCTATAGACACTATATATTCCCCGTATTTGATGGCTTTTTCGTTCGCAGACATCCCGGTGGTGAGTCTGGAGCTGGGAACCAACTCGCTGAACTCCACGCTGCGCGAGGGCATCGATGTGTTCTTCGAGTGCAACATCAAATCGAATCCGTGGATATACAAAGTTAGCTGGCGGCACAATGTAAGTGACAGACAGATGCCGTTTTACACGAGCACCCTCCCCGCACTGTCCCCGGAAGTTCCGGCTAATTTATA
Organism: Drosophila baimaii; assembly: GCA_018874675.1. Classification (NCBI taxonomy): domain Eukaryota; kingdom Metazoa; phylum Arthropoda; class Insecta; order Diptera; family Drosophilidae; genus Drosophila; species Drosophila baimaii. Next base: position 5,488 of record JAEIIU010049854.1, read on the forward strand.
CATCGACTTGGGGCACTTTCCAAGGAGCGCCGAGCCGCTTAACGAGACATGCAGGCAGGCAGCCATACATATATGGCGGCGTTATTATTATTATTATTTTCATTATACGCCATACATACATTAGCCTGCGGCAGGGTATCCGGCCGAGATGGAGCGCATAATTGCTGCATATTTTAGGGCTGCCAAAGGGCCAAAAAATGGAGTTCTCTACGCACACACACACATAGAGCGTGTGGAGCGCACAATTTATTATTGAATTACCCGGCAGTGGGAGAGCACTTAACAATTTATGCAGGCCGGGCCTAATTTATGCAGCCACCGGGCCTTCAATCAGCCCAGGCTGCCTGCCTGCCTGCCTGCGGGGCGTATGCGCAATGTAACGCAACATAAAAGTGTTATTAGCTTTGAGAAATTAAATTTATTTCAATTTAGCAGTTATCGGTAAATTGAATTCGATTCAATAAATTATTACGCCGCACGAGCAGCACGAAGCCCTTTCAATTTGCGTTCACTTTCTGCTCTCTCTCCGCTTTCGATTTCAGGGCGAGATCCTGGCCAACAATCCCGCCGAGGGCATCGCGGTGTCCAACCAGAGCTTGGTGCTGCAGAACGCCAGCCGGGCGAGGAGCGGGATCTACACCTGTGTGGGCAGCAACCGGGAGGGCGACGGCGAGAGCAATCCCGTCCAGCTGGACATTCGATGTGAGTAAACGGTAGCCAGAGAGCAGCCTCAGCAGCCAGAGAGCAGCCTCAGCTCGGAGTGTTAATTTACATAACAGCTTAATTAAAACGAATTGGATCTTTCGATTGCAATTTGTAACTAACACGTTACACAATGCAATTACAGCAGGACTCAACAGGACGACGAGTCATTGTCCGTCCTGTGTGCGACTTATCCTGCCAGGGACAAATTGAGTTTTTCCCGTAAATCAGACAAATAAATCAATTAAACAGCAGCAGCTCGGCCACAATGCTGGCGCACTTTCTTTAAATGTTTAATGGCCGAGTGTGCTGACAGTTCAAGTGTTTGCCTCAAACGGGATCGGAGCTCAAGTTGGCCAATGTTTTCCTTTAATTATGCAGATGTCTTGGCCCGAATCCAATCTTTACTCTCTTCCGTGTGTGTCCTTGCAGTTGCGCCCGTGTGTCGACCTATTCAAAAGACCACTTACAGCTCGGGCAGGCATGAAACCGTTAAGGTTGCCTGCGAAATTGATGCCAATCCCGCGGAGGCCACCTACGTCTGGAAATTCAATGCAACGCAGGGCGAAACGGTGGACATACCAGCCTCGCAGGTGGCCGTGGATCGGGGTCGGAGCATTGCCCACTACACGCCGATGACGGAGAATGTAAGTGCTCTTCCCCCCTCATTCGTATCCCCTACTCATTCGCATCCCTGGACTCCGACTCCTGGAGGTCAAATAAATCAGTCCGTGGCACGCCCTTGAGGGCCGGCACATAATTTTCCAAACGAGTTGCGGTTTTGAATTTTCAATTAAGGTTGAAAAGGTGTGTCGCCATCGGCGTCGCCATCGCCGCAGTGCATGCATAAATTAAGCCAACGAAATGCATTGTCACTCAGACCCCCTTACACCCTACACCCTACATCCTATACACACACCCCCACTTACGCCCTTGTGTGTTTGCGATTTCTTCTTTGCATTGCCAGGACTACGGAACGCTGCTGTGCTGGGCCACCAACGAAATTGGCGATCAAAGTGAACCCTGCGTATACACAATAACCCCAGCAGGTGAGTACCATCGAGGCGGGTGAGGGAGGGAGAGGGTGTGGCTCGATTCACCTGTCAGGTGGGGCCATGTGGAGCCATTGCCCTGCGGCTCGCGTGCCTGTAGCTTGGGCTTCATTTCAGGAATTACAGGGCATGCAGGGTTTATTCGGGACAAGGATACCTAAGCGGGGTGATATTTAAGTAAGGATATAGTCCGGAATATAGGTAGCTCTTAGGGAATTTAAGTGCTTGATAAGTCGGATATTTACATCATTTTAATGAGCGTCAATCTATCCAATCTTTCTTATCCAATCCTTTGAATTATTTGCTGAAACTCCACAACATATAGTACAACATCTCCTCTTATTATTTTTATTAGAATTTCCTTTTTTGTCAGAGCTAAATTCATCGTTTAGAAGCATCCTTTTGGCGCACACTGTACTTGCCACACGGTACTCGAAACTCCGTCAGCTGGATGGCCAGCCGTGGGAACAAACCCGGGCTTTCAGCGGCCTTTGTTTATGTTTTGTTTGGGGTTTTGCAAAGTCCTCCTGCTGCGCTGATTTGCCAATGACTTTGGCACTCTGGTGCTTGGCCCCGCTGCTGGCCGGATTAGTCAAACCGAGGCTGCCAGTTAGCTTATTGATTTTGAAGCCACCTCGGGAAATATGTACACGCAGAGCTTTGCAGACAAATGCTGCGAGTCCGAGTCCTAGTCCGTGGCATTTGTAGCTTGATCTGCCTCTGAGCCGGAATAATAAATTTGCTTTGCGTGGCTCGTTTTTCCTCCACAGGCGAGCCGGATCCGCTGCTGAACTGCACGGTGCTCAACCAGACGTCGACGGGCTTCCAAATCGAATGCATCGAGGGCTTTGACGGCGGCCTGCAGCAGGACTTTATAATGGAGGTTTTCACGAATGGAACACAACGCAATCCCAAAATTTCCAAATCAAAGTGAGTACGCCACGCCACGCCAGTCGCAGGCTAGGCGGGGGAGCAGGAGAACTGGAGCCGGAGCAGCGGAGTGGACACAGAGCAATCAGAATCACACGCCATGTGACTTCTGCATTACAACAAGCCCAACGAGGCGTGGCATCGAACAGGACGCATGGCCATGTCCACATCCACATCCGCATCTCGGCCTCATCCAGCCTCGGCTGCTCCTGCTCCGTCTCCTGCTTTCGAAACCCATTTGTCCGGCTCTTTGGACTTCCCTTTTTTGCGGTTCTGCCGCTCTTGATTTGGACATTCAAATATCGATTCAACTCCGTTGCAGGCGGCCGTACTTTGAGGTGAGCGGTCTGCAGGCGGGCCTGGGCTACAATGTCTTCCTCATCGCCCAGAACAGCAAGGGCCGTAGCAACGCCACCATTTTGCAGGTCTACACGCTGAAGGATCCGGAGAAGCAGACGGGTGAGTGTAATCACAGGGGAGGGCCCCGAAAACGAATCCTGATGCGGGCTGCGTGTCCTATCTCTCTCTCTCTCTCTGTCCCATTCTCCCTGTGCGTTTGCAATTTCATGCATGTCCTGGCTGGGAGTCCTTGCTCTCTGCCTACAAATTAATTGGCGAAGGTCCTGCACTTACAGCTGCTGTCGGTGCTGCTGCTTCATTTGTCTTTTAATTTGCTTTAAGTTCTGCTAACATGGTTTTCTTTCCTTCTCGGTTCCTCCGGCCACCCTTATTTCGCTTGCACGCTTTCTTTTAGTTAAAATAACATTCACTAAGTCCTACCAGAGATTCAGGCCGGCTTTTCCCAGGCCAAAGGCGGTGGCCACCACGACCAGCGACTGTGTGTGCGATGAGGACGAGTTCCTTAACCTGGGCAGGGGCGTGGGCCACGACGCGGGCCAGGACGTTGACCAGCAAGAAGGTAGCGGTGGATACTATTTTCACTTTATTTTCTATTAATTAACTAACTCTTAGTTTGGTCTTGATGTGTTATTATTTGTTTAAATTGTATTTCCTTACCTTTTGTTGATTTTCTTTTACATTTGTGTAGTTTTGATTTATGTTTTGTGTAAGTTTTATTTCTAATTTAATTATGTTACATTTATTTGTGTTTTTGTTGTATGTTTTTAGCGTATTTTATGTTTCCTAACACCTTGATGTAACCATTTTTAATTTGTATATTAATTGTGACTAATTTTGTTAATAACTGTTTGGTTTTACTGCCTATTTTCTGGTTTTTGAATAAATTTCACTTTACATTTTCACCCCAAACACTGCACAAATAAATCCGGATGTCGAATGGTTTTATTTTCCTTTCTTCCTTTTCCCTTTTTTTCTGTTTTTTGTGTGTTTTGTGGGGCCTCTAAAAATTCCCGGCATGCCGACAAGGACTGGGACAGAAATTAGCAAGCCCCCAGTGGGAGGCATGGGACAACGGGGCGGATTACAGCGCGTAGATATGCACAACTACACTCACACTCACACACACACAACCACACACACACACATGCAGCTCATTAAGGCGGCACTGAATTCGAGGCACGTGCGCCAGGAACTGCCACCGACAACAATAACAACCAAAGGACACAGACTGGACCAAGAACGGAACGTAGTTAGCAGCTCATAAAACAATGCAGGCTCTGGGAGTGGACGAGGGGGAGAGAGTGGGGGATAGAGAGAGAGAGAGAGGGTGCACACTGGGAGAAAAAATAGTTATAGATTCTGGCAAACAAGTTCCTCATACTTCCATAAAAATTGTAATAATTATGTAAACTAAACTTCTGTAATTATGTAAAATCGATTGAAGATGTCCTTGGAAGTGTACAAAGTTTAAAGCAATTTTATATAGAAACTTCTTTATATTATTTGTTAAAAACTATAACTAGTTTGTATATTAATTCTACTAAGCCAACATAAAAAATTTAACCCCTTTAATAATTTAATGTAGAATATCCTGATACATTCAGATATGATAGCTTTTGATAAAGAAAGGATTGAAAATACTCGTAACAAACCTTCTTCAAAGTTGTAATAAGTTATTAACAAAGTAATTTTAATAACAAGATGCCGAACGCCATACCATTTCTTAGCACATGAATTTTTAATGCTGGCTTTAGAGTTATTAAAACGCCTTTCTCTTTACCTAGAAAAATAACATTAATTAAATATTCGGAGAATATTGCTTAAAGTTAATAGGAACACCTTGTCACAGCTTATTCTTCCAGTACTAATTGATACTTGGTCAAAAGCATTTCTCTCAGTGCACCAGTAGGAATATGTAAATGCACATGCTTATCCCCCAATCCTTGGTCTCTTTCCGGCTTCCTCCTTTTTTACTCTCGCCGCTCTCTCGCAGACATATCGCTGGCCTATGCGCCCGTCATCGAGGACATCCGGCCATTCCTCGGCATTCTGGCCGGCATCGTGGGCAGCGTGTTCCTGGTGGCCCTCATCATTGTGATTGTGGTGCGTGTGCGCGGCTCCTCGGGGCGCGATCGCAATAATTACTCGCATCCGGGCAGCGGCGTCGTCGGCGTGTCCGGCGCCACCGGCCCCGGTGGCGGCTGCGGCGGGGGTGGCGGCGTGGGCGGCACCACGGCCAATGGGCACGGCAGCCTGGGGCTGCTGGCCAGCAACAACAATGGCAGCCTGGTCATCGGCACCCTGGGCCACAATGGCGGGCAATCAGTGCAGGACATGCACCGCATCGGCCGGGAGACGTGCCACGTGACGAGCAGCCTGGACAGCATCGACAAGAACCCGGACATCATTCCGCAAGGTGGGTTGGGTGAGTTTCCACAGGTGGCCCTGCCCCGATGGTCGCCTCTTTGCGCCTCCTGATCTAATCCCTGACGCCCTCACTCCTCTCCTCCTCCACTTGCAGACGGCCACGACGTGGACGATGAGTGGACGACGAAGGGTCATGGCCGGGCCTACGCCACCGCAGCGCTGGCCGAGCAGAACGCCGTGATTAACGCCGGCACCTATGATCACCTGATGCCCACGTACGCCGTGGTGGACAAGAAGACGGCCCCGCCCCCGGGCCATGGGCCCTACATCCAGTACAACACGCTTATCCCCGTTAGCAAAATGGGCGCTTACGCCAATCAACAGCAGCAGCAGCAGCAGCAGCAGCAGCAGCTCCATCATCAGCAGCAGCAGCAGGCGCCGCAACAGAAGGTGAGTTATGGACACCCTAATCCACTTTCCCGTCGGACACTAAACCTTTTACAATATGCCCGGGCAGCCACCGCCAGAGTCTTAATTTACGACCCAGGGACTGGCCAGGTGGTGGTCATTCCTCCCTGGCCCCCACTTCCCTGTTGGGCTCCACATATTTTGGGTTAAGTGGTTTTTATAGCCAGCAGTTTGTTGCTTATCCTTGGAGGTTGGTGATAGCATAGTTGATGGGGTCCAGCAGAAGAGTTCTCTATGGGAAAGTAGGTTACGCTCTCAATTAGACAGGAATATATCCTTAAGGCTGCTACAAAAATACTCTTTGTGGTGGAGGCCTAAAGTCCCCTAAGGAAGCCTCCATATATAACTGACTTTAAGACAAGAAGTACTTAAAACTCTCTGGAAAACTTTCGAATACTGTCATTGAATAATGGCGAAATATTTTCCCAACTTACCGAAGGGAAATTCCCTTTGAAAACTGCTGAAGGTCGTCCGAGCAGTAAGCGAAAACAACAATGGCTCGGTTGGGAATAGAAAAGCAGATGCAACAGCAACAGCAACAGCATCATCTGCAGTTGCAGCAGAACCGAAGAAACCAACATAATTTGAAAATCATTTAAGAAGAAATTTCTCTTTGGATGCCACGCCCCCAAGGAGCTGGAGGGAGGGGGAAAGGCGCAGCCAGTAAGCGAAAAGCGAAAAGCGAGAACCGAGGGCAGCCGCAGCAGCTGCAGCAATATAAATTTTCCATTTGCGAATTTAATAAAAATAAGTTGCAGGCGGATCCAGCGCAACTCGACTCGACTCGACTCGATTTGAGACTGCGAAGCAGTAACCGCTAAGGACGCGAAGGATGTGCGCATCCTGCTGCCAGCTCGAAATGCAATAAACGGCCAAGTGTGTGCCTCGTTGGCTGGGAGAGTCAGGGGAGGACGTGGGTAGGGCTGGGGCCCCATAGCAGAACCAGACACATTACGGACAGGCGCCGCATGTGGGTGTTGTCTGGCCTAAACAAACAGGCCAGCAGCAGCAGACATAAAGCTGACAGCGGCGATTTCGAAGAGGTGTAGTAAATACCCGCTAAAGTTTAACCTGTTAGGGGAAAGGGGAGAGCTCGAAGTGATGGTGCACACAGTTCTTGTCACTTAACCATTACAAAAAACGATATTTCTATATATTAAAATATCTTGGTTATCCTTGCCCAAGTTTCGATTTAAGTTCAACATAAATACCAGAGTTAAATTGAGTTTTTCCCTAAGAGAGAGGTAGGAAGTTTTAATATTGTAATACATAAACCAAACAAATAATAAATATTTGCTGTGCTTAGCCAGGTGGAAAAGGCAATTTATCAAAGTACCAGAACTAAACTAAAACATTGTTTTTATATTCCCTAATTCATATTACATGGCTCTCTTCGCCCCCCACTACCTCTTCTCGCCCACAGACTGAGCTCAGCTACAGCGAACTCACCGCCCCGCTGGTGGGCAGTGCGGTGGGCGTCCAGCGGATGGCACCCTATTGCAGCGCGACCTTGGGACGGCCGGGCAGACAGGCGGAACTGAAGCGGGCCGAGCCGAACATCTACTCGCAGGTAAATGTGATGATGGACGACGAGATACTGGCCGACTTGCAGGCGGCCACAGCCTCCGGCAGCAGCTATGTGGCCGGGGCCGTGGTCGACAATGTGGGTGGCGCCGCCAATCTCTACGTTCAAGGATACGCCACGCGGGTGTAGTCCTCGGATTCGAGGAATAGCTTGTTATGATTTTGTTATTGCCTTAGTTATTTATTTTTTTGTTAAATAAATGTTATTTATTTTCCCTGCTTATTTCTTTCGCTTTCAATAGTCACAGCTGGCAGGTTTTAATTACATCTCGGTGGTGCCAGTATCCAGCTTCCATAAAGAGCTGACCAAATCAATAACCGGGCAGTTTGCAGCACTTGCTGGCATAATATTTGTCTTCCATTGTCGGGCCTTTCTGAGTATTACACATACGCACCGTTGCACAAACAAACCGAGCTGCAAGCAAACAGAATGCTGAAAACTCAGTTTACGCAAATCTGGTTTAAGGAGACGGAGAACGGAGGACCTCCGACGTCCGACAGACGTGTAATAATGACCGAGGACTACGCTCGGTAGCAGCTTGCAAAGTATTTGATGGGATTGGGCCAGAGAATTGAGTACCTGGAGCGGTTGAGCGCAGATTTGCAAGTATAGCCTTGATAGATATGTATAGAGACCCATCTCGGCAGAGCATTTTTCAAATTTGTCTGGCCATGGCACGGACAAGTTATGCTCCCATTTTTGTGGAACAATCCCGACGGGACATTGTTCGGGTCTGCTTTGTTTATCGAACCCGCTTCCACTCCTCTCAATAATTGAAATGACTTGAGTTATGACCAAGTGCAGGCGCATCGATGTAGTAGATCCCGGCTGGACAGGCACAAATGCACTTAAACAGCACTCTGCTCCGGCTTGGTGGGAACATGGACGCTGGGAATACCGAGCAGAAACAACAACAATTACGGCCGCAGGAGCACAGTCCTGGCAGCCATTCCACCTAATGACATTGTTTGGCTTTATTGTCATTTATCGAAAAGTTTTACACGACATGCAGTTGGCTCTCGACTTCCTCTCTTCGATGCTGGCGAAAATGCCGGCCATTGATTTCAGTTTTTAGTTTGGCATTTATTTTGCGGACAATTATTTTAATTCGATTTTCTGTGGCTCTTGTTGGGTACCATATTGTAGTGAGTGTGTGTGTTATTCCCGATATCTGTTCAACATATTCTGAAACTCAGCTTTATTAGTTAAGTTTCGTGGCGCTGCGTCAGGCCATAAATAGTTGAATTAGTAGCGAGACAACTGCGACACTTCATTCTGGCGAGGACACCCTCTGTCAAAGGCGTTTTAATAGCAAGATGCGTAACAAGCATACATTTGAATTTCCAAAGGCAAGCCAATTTTTAGCTGGCAACGAAAATCGTACTCTCTTCGCTCTCACAAAGCCAGGTTTCAAGAGAGCCTAGAGCCAGCTCCAGAACCACTGGCTGCTGTGCATACTGTTTCCTAGCAGCATATTCAATATAATCAGACGTTGTTTCACTTGTTTACTTACCCCTTCCAGGGCCTGCCCATCAATTTTAATATATTTGACGCTAAAAATTAATTTCATTAAAATCTTGTTGAGCGCATTAAGACAACAACGTAAATATGCCTCACCCAGGCACACACGTTAATTACGGAAATAAGCATATAAACATGCCGCACATACACACCCATTTAAGCCAGCTCGCAGCTACATGGCCCACCCACGGGCCAATTATTGTAGTAGCTCACCGCATACAGTCCGGGCCCGGCCTCTTGTACGCCACCATGGCTACCATGTTGGCTAAATAAACGCCGGGCGCGATGTTAACTATCAGTAACAACGTCACGCGGGGCGAGTGGCGGCGGTGGAACCGCAGGGCAGAGCCTGCGATGGCTGCAATATGCGCGGGCAACCACACTGGCATATAAACACAGTGGCCACTGGCACACTCCCCAGATATATGGCGAGCATAACATATAATTACACCGACGAATATTAGTCCACAATGTCGGCGTACCTTAATTCTGAGTAAATTCTTTACTTCGTATAACTTCAAAATGCTTCAAATTGTAATACCTCACTAATAATGATGTTGCTATACATCAGGGGTCCGAGCCAGTGCTAATAACAGGATACGAAGATAAGTAGAAATATCCACAAAAAATAATTGGAACAAGTAAGAAAAGCTAACTTCGGGCGGAGCCGAAGTTTATATACCCTTGCAGATAATTTATTACTTAGTATAACAGATTTTGATAAAATATAACATGTATAATGTACAATGTATGCAAAATATAAATTTTATATGTGAAATATGAATTTAGACCGATCTTTCTTATGACAGCTATGTGAAATATTGGTCCGATTTTAATGAAATTTCTAGGGTGTAACTGCATATATATAGTA
>JAEIIU010049856.1:5335-21626 GCA_018874675.1 Drosophila baimaii
CACACAGGCAGCCGTTGGCATACGTTCCGTGTTCAATTGTTTGTGCTGACAGGTAAATGGAGGAGGCTCAGCCAAATGGATGCTTTCCCGTGCCTTGTGCCTCGTCGTGCCCTCTCTGTGCACAGGTAGAAAAATTACCATCCACCTGCCATTACAATTATTTTATGGCCATTTTATGCTCCAGCTCCACTGACACATTTATATTTGCAGTCAATTAAGCCAAATATTGATATAAAATATTAATGTTCTAGCAATTAACTGGCCACTTTGGCTTATTAACCAAATAATGCATTAATATTGAGAGAGATAATATAATATATGGCATTATAAATAGTCTCCCAGTTACCAGAACATTTTTATTATTATTTTTGATATATTATTTAAACTCCAAGAAAGGAGGTAACACTTTTCTCCTGGTGCATCTTCGTGCCTTTAGTGGCTTTTAGCTTCCCGCTCACCGCATAACCATTAGCATGGAAACTGTTAAATTGAAATTGTCATTCACATTTCCGATGCTTGAGTTGGCTTTTTGCGCCGTGCTTCTCGTTTTTTTTTTTTTTTTTGGGAGGGGTGCCCAATCACGGATCGATGGCTTTCACGTCATCTCTGCCCTGATTTACCTCTGTCATTCCAAACTTAGTCCTGATTTTGGCTTAAATCCTAATTATACCCACCCGCAATGACCATAATTAGTGCGCGCTGGCGCTGGCGAGGTGGTAAAATCGATGACCAGGCGGGGGCAAACCGAAAATAAACACAAATTACACGGCGTTTGATGGAAAGCCGACTGCGGCCAGCTAGCTGGCCAGATTACTCCAGCGAAATGGGCATTTAATTGAGCGTCTTAATAATTCCAATATCGCATCGGTGGCGGTGGCAACGCTAATTGGATTCCTAATTAGGCATTTCGTCGGGATATAGCGCGTTGTCAGGGAAACTAGGAAAAAGGCTGGAAGGCCTGCAACGCGACCAATTAACGTTAATGGGAGGCGGTAATGGAGGAGGCTCTTCTCCGGAGGTCAGTACGTGCCAAGGGAGATGCAACGCTGGAATAACAATGACTGTGACCCATGGCCCGTAATTAAAACTCAATTATGCGACCACAAAGTTGACAAAGTCTTGCTCCACATCAAAGTAGATAAATTTCATTTACCGCCCGAAAGTGCAATCGATGCAGCACTTGAGGAAAGTTCGCCGCTCGTTTGAAGTTCACACTTGATAAGTCAAAGCGGAGATTGCATCGGCGGCAATTGCACTTTGCCAAAGTTTCCAATCACAAGTTGCCACCAATAATTGAGCGCATCGCCAAGTTTGCTCGGCGTCAGGACCAAGGTGTTATACGTATCGAAGTGTGTGTGTGTGTGTGGGTGTGTGAGTGTGCGGGTATCCTGTGGCAGGAATGCCTGCCGCATTCGCAATGAGGCATCCCCGGAACGTGTCCTTTCATAGCAACAAGTACGCAATTCCTGCGTAACGCATCTATAAAGAATAGCTAAAAAAAAAGGAAGATTATCTGCCCGAAACCGAACACGAAAATACCTCTAAAAAGTAAATAGGATTAAGGCTTAAACCCACAAGTCCCTTATCTAGGCCATAAACTAGTTGAGTTATGAAGTAATCGAGTTGCAAATGAAAAGGGTTTATTTGCATAGTACATATTTGCAGTTTTATTTGGGTCAATTAGTGCTCTTAAATGGTAGTTGTAAATAATAATAAATTAAAGGAGATTTACTAAGTACATTTTTTTGTGTCTTCATTTTCAAGCTAATTATAATTTTATTTTGTTTAATTAATGCATTACTTATATAATTCCTTAAAATTTGTTTTCTATAATTATGTGAAGAAATCTCTTTATTTTCTTTAATTTCAAATGAACCTAAAGATCGAATTACTACTCTTTAAAGCTCTTTAGCTTATTGCATGCATATATTCGTAAAGGGTATACAAAAGCCACATCAATGGCAAGCCGGATTTCGTGCTCAAGTTATTTATTTTGTTGCTGTTGTTGGCTGCTTTTGGACGACTTCATTTACTTGACGAATGTGGCCGTGCAGAGCGAAGGTCCAACGCTTCTGGCTTCATTAATATTTATAACTCGGTCTCTCTAGTCGGAGCTTAGCCGGAGCCAAAGTAATAATTCCCCCCCGACCACGCAATCTGGGGCGAACCCTCGAAACTCCTTGAAATTAAGGAGCAATGTGAAGTGAAGCTACTTGGGGCCGCTTAACAATTTCAATTTCAATCTAATCTAAATTACATGATATGCGCACAATTTCGAACGCTAATGAGCAAGGAATTTGCGGTAAGATGGCGGCGGCGGTTGAACGCTGCGTATGCGCAACATATTGCGTGTGAATTTTAATTAAAAAGTTTTCTCACTTTCTACCCAAGATAATCTGTGTCCCAGTCCCGGCTCGGGCTCCCTTTCCTTTCCTGCGAATCTCCTACAGCGAATCGGATGTCCTTTCTGCTGCTGCTGCCTGCCTGCTGCCTGCTGGTGTTGTTGCTTCGATTGCATCGATTTTCTGCTCACTTTGAAAGCCATTTGAAAGGAGCTTAAGCTTGTTTCTTTTATTTGCGCTACCTTCGGGGCGAAACCTGATTCCTTGGCCGCCAGACCGGAGTGCGTTGGATGTGGGAATGCCGAGAGTTATTTCAACTTTTTATAATTACTGTAATGCGATCAGAAAGGGAGAACAGTCCAGCTAGCGGGTTATTTATTAAGAGCGAGTGGTTGTGTAAGTAATTTTATGTGTTTTATATATTTTAAATTGGCTGTGGTTCTAGTTCTTAGCGAAAGTCGTTTTATAAGTGTTAAATGGTTCTTACATTTGAATTTTTTTTTAATAGCTTGTCTTATTATCTTCAGTTTTATCTGCTTTATGCTTACCTTTTACTAATGGACTCATAACGTCTTATAAATTCCTTATAAATGATGTATAAATCTTTTGAATATACCTTTTACCTAGTAGTTTTTGTTGAAGAAAATACAAATCAGTCTTTTAATTAATTCCTTTTGACTTATTTATAAATATAACATAGTCTTTTATATACAAAAATGTTGTTGAATAAAATGCGAAGCTGCATAAAACTTAGAAAAATGAAAGGGTATTCAAGTTCTTATGAATGCACTCATGTTTAGGAAATCCATAAGATTTTATAGTTCAGTTTGAGTTATTTATTCATTTAAATACTTATAATTTAAAAATACAATTTAAAATAATTTAAGTGGAAGAGTTTCCAATCAAAAAGTGTTAAGAACATTTGTACCATTTAGTTTGTATTTGAAACTAACGATCATCATAATTCTACCACTAATAATACTGGGAATACCTATTCCTCTTAACTAAAAAGGAGAACAACCTACAGCGCACACAAACTTCGTTGCACACCATTTGCCCTCTGACCTGCTAAGTTGGTTTTAATTTACACTTAATTACGTACACTGCAGAGGGAGAAATGCAACAGATTGCCTGGTGGGTGTTCCATTAATTGTCCTTTGTTGTGGCATCACACCCTCAACTCCCCTCTCCCTTCTCCTCTCCACTCACTCCTCTCTAATAACACGTTACCGAGTTGCTGGCCAGGTTATTTAATGGAACCGCCTGCTATTAACTTATGACCACGACATAGATGAGAGAACGTGGTATGGCGTGTAGTTGGCTGTCCAAACAAATTGGAATATGTAGAAAAGTTCCATTAATCGATTATGAGACAGCCGAATAATACATTAGTAATGCAATTAATTAGGACAATTCAGAATTCTCATTGCCCTCAGCGCCAGATGATTAACTTCCATGGCGATTGTTTTGCTTTTGGCCCACCAACCACTTGCTTGATTCTGTTTTCTGTTTTCGCTTTTCGGTGTTTTCTTTTTTCCCCTGCGTTTTCCCGCTTTCCCTTAGCTTTTCCTCGCTTTTATTTAGCCTGGCGGCTGCTCTTTTCCTTTCGCGGGCTCTCTTCGCTGCGCTCTTAGGTGTTTTCCACGCAGCCGCAGCAAGTTATTCCGAAAATAAAGCAGCCGACTTGTGGCCGTTGCGTATACGCAGCGTTGTCGCCGCTCGCATGGAATCCGCGCGTTCAGTCGCTAGCTGGACGTGATGTTGGCCGGAAGGGCAGCACGGCAAACAGACCCAAAATCCAAGGAGGAGAATAATAACTCAAAACAGACCAAGGCCCGCCGGAGCCCGTAACAAGTGTGACCAAAAGGCAATAGGAGGAGCAGTGCTCGAAGTGTTCGTGCCGCCGGAACAACAAGTAACAGTACTTTCGCTCTCGGCTCGACCAGTGTGTGTCCCCGTGTGCGTGTGCGTGCTGTGTGTTGTGTGTGTTTAGTGTGTTGTGTGTTGATGCAAATCAAAGCGCAGCTCACCTGAAAAGTATGCTTTAAATTTGTGCTATCGCCGCTCCGTTCCGTTCCGTTCCGTTTGTGTTGTGTTTGTGTTGTGTTATTGCGTTTAACTCGTGTTAACTCTGGAAAGTTTTTTATTTGAGGCTGCTCGACAGCGCATTTACATAAGTGAACTTTGGCATGCGCGCGGCCTGCTCCACATGGCGGCGATGTACCACCAGTAACGACCAGGACGACGACGACGACGACGTTGGCACTGAATAATTAATGCAATCAAGCAATTTGAACCCGTTGCGCCGCGGAGGAGCTGCTTAAAAAGGAGCCAGAGCCAGAGATACCGAACTCTAACAAACCAACCTGACCAAATTCGCCTGAAACTGATAACTGAAAAGTAAAAACTAGAAAACTTATAAACATAGAAAACTAAAAACTAGAAAACTAAACACTAGAAAACTAAAAAATACTAGATAACTATTAAACTATCAACTAAAACGCAGCCCAAGGAGGAAGGAGGGAAGACTATATTTTTCGAGAGCACTATACTATACCATAGAAGATAGAACACACTACCACCACCACCACCACTACCGAGGACCCACTATATACACACTACTTAGTGCTAACTGACCACGCATATTCCAATCATAAATTCTCGTGATAAAAATTCTTAGGCGCTGAAAGCCCATTTCAATTTTCACCCAAAAACGCTAGAAGAAGCATTGCTAGCGAGCGAGCGGGATAGCGCCACCAGGCGAGAGAGATAGAGAGAGGGTGAGACGAGAGAGGGCAAGGGGGAGAGGAAGAGACGAAAAAACTGTCTGCAGACCAACAAATTACTAATAATAATTTTCAGATTTAAACGACAACAAAAGCGAGACAAACAAACATCTGCTGCTGCTGGCCGAAACACGCAAAGAACATATACAAATAAATGCGAACGCGAATCGGTCGGCTATATACCGAATTTCTGAGAGCTATATGAGCAGACAGCTTGGCAAATATATTTCGATTAAAATATAAACCAAATTGAACTGGACAGAGCTTTGACACAAAAACCAAATCGCTTGCCAAGTGTCTCCGTCTATCTCCATCGCCCAAAACTGAATATTTGCCCGATTATTGCCGCTACCATAGCGATAAGATTTGCAATCGTCGGAGGAAAAGCGTTTAAGTGGTTGAGGAAATACAGCCAACAGGTTGCCTAAGGCCGACGACACTTTCACCTTCTCCCAAATTGGTAAGTCCTAACTCAGGGCCAAGTGTGTTAACAGTGTTAACTTAACACAAAAAGTTTACTTCCAACAATCGAATTTCAGCGAAAACTTTCTGAAATGTTTGCCAACGTTTGTTTTGCTTGTGTAAATATTTTGATAGCTGCCGGGACAGACTCAATAATGTTATATAAATAAAAAGAAATATAAATAAATAAAATAAAACGCAATAGGTTTCGGTTTCAAGTAAAGTAAATATTTTTGGTTATCAATTGAAAGTGTATGCTGCAAATGGCCAACATAAATGTGACACTTTATTCCCTTTTACGTGGTTATATGTGTATATATTCTAACCACAAATAAAAAGGGTTTGAGCTAGGTAAATGTAATTGAAATTTATACCATGCTTTTATTACCCCAAAAACTATCAGTTTCAGTAAATAAAGGGAGGATTTATTTAAAGATAAATGGAGACCATAAATTCCATAGGAAATCGTTTAAAATAAGAGTTCATAAAATTATTTTGATCCAAATGTTACTATTCAAATAATAAATGAGGGTAAGCTCCTGAATTATAGTTGAAACTCAACTTAATATATTTAATAACTCTTTAGTATGAAATCACCCTTTAATATACATATATAAATTATATAAATTAAGTGTCAATAATTAAGGGAACCCACTAGTGGTGTCAGAAAAATTAAAGCTGAAACAATATGCTTTGTTGGCTCATCAAGGCCAAAAGTTTGGCTATTTATTAAAAACAAACTAAAGCGCTTTAAGGTTGAGTTAAAATTAAATTGAATTTCGAAAAACTAGCGGTTTAATTACTCAGAAGTTATATATCTTTAAGGCAGCGCCATTTTAAAAGTAATTAAGAACTCTCTTTTAAGTTAACGAAGCAAAGTGTCAAAGGGGCTGTGGCCTTTATTTTCTAAATTGAATTGAGTTTCAGAAAACTATGTGACTTAATTACTCCGAAGCTTTGTTTATGCCAGACAGAATAATTGAATGTGCCATCAAAGGGAATTAACAACACCTTTACCATGTCCCTTTCTCTTTAGTATGTTGCTTCCCTTTTTTGTCGCAAATCCTTCATCCCCTCCTCGCCCTATCCATTATTCCCATAATCCAACTCTTCACGAGATCCCATCAATCAAGTCCCAAGTCCCGTCCAGCAGCAACATGTAAATGCTCCTGTAGTTCCCGCTCGTAACATATGTGGCCGAAATGAAAAGTTCGCCGCGAAGGAAACAACTACACGAGGAGTAAACTGTAAAAACACACTGACCATGTCGCCAAGTGCCATAAACAATTTTACAACATTTTTTCTGTCATAAGATTAAATGTGCATAAACCGGGCACGGGCACGGGCACGGACATGGGCATGTGAGGGGGGGAATCCTCGATAGGAGACGGGGCTGCAAGGAGCAAAAAGCAAAGAAAAGCGAAAGCTGGGCAATAGCACGCTGCTGCGATGGGTGAAGGCGAAACAAAAGCAATAACTATAAAACAAACACGACAATTCGCTTCAACTCTGGGGCAACAAAAAAAAAAAAAATGGCTGAGCACACACACTTACACACCCGCTCACACATACATACAGAGAACCGACTTTATGGGAGCAGGAAAACAACACCAAAAAGCAGAACAGCAACACAACAGAGGCGCAGCCAGGCACACAAGCCTGCACTGAGGCAAATGTCGTGATTGAACCATAAAACTCTTTTCATTACCATAAACTGTAGATTCTTTTGGTTTAAAAGTGTTTCCCTGAATTTATGCAAACTCCAGAATTTTATTGTCATTTTTTATGACTTTAAAAAATATTCCATAACTCTAAGAAATATAACTTTAAAGTAACGGAAAGAAATCTATATATTTTCCAAGAAAAATAACTATAAAATTATAAGTATAAGAAACTTTACATATTCTTGGGCATTTTTTCACCTGTTTTAGAAATAATAGTAATTATAAATAATCATTACCATAAACTCTAGATTTCGATTTAAAATGTTTCCCTAAATTTATGCAAGCTCCAGAATTTGGTTGCCGTTTTTAAGTTTTTTTTTATTATGAAGAAAAATATATTTTTAATAACTCCAAGAACTTTATATATTCTTCAAAAAAAAATAACTATACAAACTGTAAAATAACCCTGAAAACTCAGCATGTTCTTAGGTATTTTCAAGCTATTTTAAAAATAATAATTCTAACTTACCATTATAATTATTATCACATTCCATAAATTACAAAAATACCTTCTTTTTTATTTAAATATATTGGTTTAATATATAAATGAAATGCAGTGCTTTTCCTATTTGAAGTTATTTTAAAAATGTGCAAACTTTTTCAAAATTAAAGATTCTTTCCCAGAAATACACTCAATAATAGTAGAATTTTCTCCCCCAATAAAGTTTTAAATTTCGGTTTTTTCCGCCTGCTGTTTCAGGCTTCAAATGTCCAATGACTCCCAATTGTTTTTCTTCGCAGTGCTCACATACACAGATTCGTATGCATTCATTCCGAGCTTCTTTTTTATGGCCGCGGGCGGCGGGTGTTCGGTTGGGTGGCAGGTGGGCGGACAGGCGGGCAGGCGGGCAGGCGGGCAGGCGGGCAGGCGGGCAGGCGGGATGGTATTGTTAAGAGTCGGTTGGCTATAAAGGTATGCGGCGGCGGCATACGACAGCATCCAATTACAAAAGTGAATATTTCGAGACTTGTTGGCTCGACTCCCGCCTTCTCTCTCTCTCCTGCATACATACATACATATCGCGTCCTCTTTCCGTGTTGACCTTAACATTTATTTCATCTGCCTTCTTCTCAGCTTTTTGTTGCTGCCTTTAAGTGACTTTCAAGTTGCGGCTGCCACTGCCGCTGACCTGATTCTGATTTCTTCTTCAGTGGCAGAGGCACGACACCCGAGCAATTCCAAAATGAAAACATTCCCCGGGCCCCACACAGAGAGAGAGAGAGAGAGTAAGTTTTGGGAGCTCCTGGAGGTAGACTGGGGATCCCGGGGCTCCTCTGCGGGTCTCTGGGGGGAATAATGAGGCACGCGACCGTGCCCACTTGAGCACGTTTTACATGAATTGCCGCCCCAGCCGGCAATGATGATGGCATGCTAATAACGACCACCTTGCAGAATGGACACTAAGGCTATGAAAAATCCAACAAAAAACGAACCGAAAACAGAAAAAACTAAGCGAACATGTTTCCCTTTCCCTTTCCCTTTTGCCATCTCACTTTAGCATTTATGCAGACCCTGTCATTTTTACATTATTCACGCAAAATCCCCCGATGGCTATCGATGCGGCGGCGGAGGCGGCGTAGGGGTCGCTCGTCCTGCCTGTTATTTGGCTGGCGGGCTTTCCCGCAAATTCCGTATGCCAACAAGTGTCCGCTTCGATGTTTGGACAGCTGTGTGAAATTTAATTAGATTTACGATGGCTTTGTCCATCAAACACGGCGTGTAAACCGCCCACTGACACTGCCTCCACACGGTCACACGGCGTATACGCAATGTCGAACGCACACACACACAGGAAACAATCACCTGCCGCTGACCAACAAAGAGCACATTGTCCCAGCCTTTTGTACCTTGATTTCGGGGGCACTTTGTATGCCCTCTGACATGTGCCATGTGCGGTCTTAGTTTCACCTTGATACGGGGCTCTATTTGGGAAAGCAGAAAAATTGGCAGCACGTCCTGGGCGCCCTGTGACGTGTGGCAATCACAAGGCATCTCAATAAAGGCCAAATCGAATTTGCTGTCTAGAGCTGGGGAGGAGGAGGAGGCTGAGAGCAGCCCGAGTGAAGCGGCAGCATTTTTGAGTGATATGCTCGCTTCCTGGGATCTGCCAGTTTTGATTAACTGTCAGGATAGGCTAGGGTAAAATTATGGCTTTCGTTCATGCCGGAAAAACAAACAAAAATATTTTCACAGTAGGCACTCTGGCAATAGAAACCGCCGTCGCCGCGTTGTAACGAGATATGTGTTCCCTGAGGTTAGCTAAGCAAACACGCGCCGTAAATGGAAACGATAAGGGGGATGTACCGAATATTTGATCACCTGTAGATAAATTCTAGAAGAAGCTGAAGGGAGTCTGGGAAGGAATTAACAAGGTAGCTGCTCCTTTACATTATTCTATAATTTAAGCAGAAATATATTTTCCTTTGCCTCATTTAAATATTACTTTTGAATATCTTTTTATGATTATTGTAAAGAAAATAAAACAGCCGGAAAATGATTATTTTTTTTTGCAATAAACTCATCTATAACATTATGTCATGTTCTATGAATTCAATAGATGCTCTCATTTATTGCAGACAAAAATATAAAAACTCTCAGAATTATAATTTTGGTGAGGTAATCATTATTAATATTAATTTATGATATGTATAAGGCAACCTTTCCTCTCCATTAATCATTCTAGAAATGTACCTCTTCAGGCTGGCGAAATAATAATAAGAATAATAATAATCAGCAAAGCAAATATGCCCGAGTTGGGCACTTTTGAGGAATTCCTAGCAAAACAAAGGCATTTGCTGCTTGTGCGCCCCGAGAGCCAAGTGGCGGGCCGAAAAAGACCGTTAAAGAAATTGCAAAGTTAATAAAAGAGTAGTCGACGAGGCTTTGCGGTTGGCATTTAGCTTTAAACGCGTCATTAACTGCTTAAATAGCAACATGTGCGCCGCCAGTGAGTGAGGGTGAGTGTGTGCGGGGTGTGCGAGTGTGTTCGGGGTTCTAAGTGTGTTCATTATCACCTGTCCGTCCGGGACGCGCACAGACAAAGCGAATATGATACCCGAGAGGGACGTGGAGGAGGGCTATAGAAACTCCTGCCACTCCTGCCACTCTGTCTCCTCCTCCTCCTCCTCCACCCTCCCCCCGCAGGATGCTGACATCGCACAACGTATTTCTAAGTGCTTCATCTTGTCTGAATAACATTTGGGGCAGGACCTGGGCAGGAACAGAAGCATTTACCTCATTTCCATTCCCCCGACTCCACCTGCTATTTCCCATTTCCACCACCCCAAATGAGCTGGCGCATTTATGGCAGCCATTTTCGGGACGAGCAACTGGCATTTAGTGCCCCGCCAGAATTCCTGCCTCCGTCCGTGCATATCTCCGGGTCCTGCTGCTGCTGCTGCTCCTGCTCCCTCCTCACTCATACGTATTTAATGAACTTTGTATTCTTGTTTCAAGCTCGCCAGCATAGCTCCTGCTCCTGCTGCTGCCGCTGCTGGCTTCGGGTTACCTTACCCATTTGCCGTCCCCGGGAGCTTATTTATGATTGCCCCTGCAAGGAGTAAAATGCATATTTACGAGGATGCCTATTTCGGGCCTTCACGGGTTTCCTTTGCATTTCCTTTGTAATTTCAGCTGGCATTTTATTGAGCTGAGTCCCTGAATTATGAACTTTCGCTTGGCCAACAATAAACTCAGAAAAACCCGGTATTACAATGCTAAATTTATAAATTACTTTTGGCTGCCAGTCCTGTCATATTTCATATTCCTGTTTCAGTGAGTTTGCTTTCCAAATTCCACAGAAATAATGAAAAAGCTAAAGCGATGGCCAGAAGTTGTTTGAATTGAAGTTTTCAGTTAGTTGTTTAATTCGTTTTCCATGTTCCCCCGCCCCCCAAACCATTATCCGATTACACAGAGTCCCACACACACATTACATTAATTTGAATTTTCCCAAAAAACAAAGTTCGCTGCTTGGCCAGTAAATAAATGTTTATAAATTTATTGGAGCTTAACCACCCCGTGAACCTTAGTTTATTAAGCTGAAATCCATTAAGCTGTCATGGCGGCGCAATTAGAATTAATCCCAATTATATTTTCCTAGAATCGAGCGACTGGCCAGGGAAATTTCATTGAGATTTACTGAGAAAAAAGAAAAACGAAAAGAATATGTATACGCCTCGTTTGCCCAACTTGGGTTTATTGGCTGATAAAAGTTTGTCCATCAGCTGTCAGGGGATTTTTTCTTTGAAATGCGAAAACAATGAACTCGCGCTGATTTCATGATGAATCTGCAAAAATATATTTTTACGCTTGCCATGTTGGCACACATAATTAGAATTTATTTTTTAATGATTTCTCAGCTGTCACGACGACGTCAAGGCCGTATCGATTTGGCTCGAAGGAAAGCTGCCCGAGAGTCGAGAGTGTTTCACCTTCGGGCCGGCGGTATCCGTTTCCTAGGAACGGAGCATTCGGTGTGCGAAAACATTTTCCGCCACTCTGCCTGCTGCAGGTTGACAACTTTTCATGTTTTCAATTGAATTGCCTCCATTTCGGCGGGGGCTCTTATCGGCTCAAATTCAACTTTTCATAGCTTGGCGATTTTTCCAAAAAATTTTAACATTGCTTTTTCTTTCTGTGACGACAAGGAGGAGTGGTTATGATACCTGGGAATTGTTTCGTATGCGGGGTATATTAGTTGTAAGGGCACTAAGTACTTACTACTGTTTAATTATGGAAAGTATATATTTTTATATTTCAGTTTCTTATATATAATTACTTCCCTAATAAATATTTCTTTCTTTTATATATATATTTTCTTATGAAAATAAAATTTCATCTGAAGAAAAGTCGTACAGAGCCTAGGTGGGCACATAGTGGCTCCTTAAGCTCCCGCCCCATCTTTTTCTGTTGTGTATTTTCTTAGGGCGACAGCAAGTCTTTTCGCTCTTTTCGTTATATCTTGTGCCCAACGCTGGTATTGCATATTAAATAATAAAAGCTATTAAGGATATGCAAAAGAATACTTTTCTCACTTTACAGTTTTATGCAATAACTTATATTTTAGTTTTCTTAAACATAATAAATCAACTAATAATAATAAAAATGATCCACAATAATTACTTAATTACATTTGCAAATAATATAAAATTATTCGAAGTACTTCAATTTAATAAGCTAACTTAACATTAAATATCTTGTTAATAAAGACACTCAAAAAAGCCAGGGTATCGTCTTGTTGATGCACCCAAGTTCGCATTTCTTAGTTTAGNTTAGTTTTTTTTTTTTTTTTTTGTTGCGTGGGCTTACTTGGGCTGTTACTCTTGTTACGGTCGTTAGCCCCGCGGGCTGTGGCCGGGGAGGGGCGTGGCACTTGGGCTTAGCCTGCTCAACAGCGATTTGCAAGAAACATTTCAAAATGTCAGGCGCAGCAACGAATTGAATGCCAGGCGAAATGGCAAACGAGAAGGAAAAGTTAAAATTCTTCCTTTTTGCACCAGTTAAGCTCAAATTTCTTAGCCTAGTTTTGGGCCCGAGCGGCGACTTGGCCGCCATTACACGTCAGGGGCAGTGGGTGTGGGTGAGCGAAAAGCAGTGATTGATTGACTAATGCCTCAATTTGCCTGTCTTTCCCCAACTGTTTACATTCGGAATCAATGAATCTATGAAGTTGTTTACGCGCCAGCTCCCCCGTTCGGTACACAAAGCCAAAGATTTACTTTTTTAATGCGCTAACCATGAAAACGGATTAATTTTATTCGGAATTCTGTTTGATTTTTATTTGATTTATTGCTGGCAGAGACAGACAGCGAGACAGGAGAACATAAAGGGAATTTCCAAAAACCGAAAATCAATTCAAATCGATTTGATAAACAAAACATTATTTTATGTTTAATGTACATCTAAACCAAACCACCTATTGTTTGTCTTTCTGGTGTTTTGCGCAGCAGATGAGCCGGAAATTGCGTCAATCAATGCAGCTGTCCCCCTCCTATGGTGTTTCCCATGGAGAGTCAAGCGTTTTTAAAGCCTAATGAGCCGTGACTATAACCTCTTTTCACTCTGAGTAAGCACATACAAATAACAAAAAAATGCAGGCGGAAAATTACTCAAAATGTCAGTCGAGTCGTTTAAAGGGCAACAGCTCATTCTCGCCTCGCCTCGCCTCGCCTTGCCTCGTCTTTTGGCCAGGAGGAGGTGGAGGCTGCTGTAAGAAAACTAACAAAGTGCTCTAATCGAGCCAAGGGGCAATTGCTGTGCTGCACCCAGCTGCACTTTCCATCCCTGAAATCCCCTTTCTGGTTTAGCATTTCCTAGAAGGTGTGTATACTGAGGGAAAATATATTCTGAGAAGGAAGAGGATATGTGTAGTAAATACAATATATTTTCCATTTTTCCACAAAACCTAAGCTTTTGAGAATGATTTTACTATGTTTAAATAATGAAATACTTGGTAAAATATTTTATCTTAGACAGAGTTTTAACTTAATATTTCTAGAAGATTTTAAATTCTTTT
This sequence comes from Drosophila baimaii, assembly GCA_018874675.1. Taxonomy (NCBI): domain Eukaryota; kingdom Metazoa; phylum Arthropoda; class Insecta; order Diptera; family Drosophilidae; genus Drosophila; species Drosophila baimaii. The sequence continues at coordinate 19,168 of JAEIIU010049856.1, forward strand.
TCTGAAGTTTTTAGTGTTAGAGTTTGGTCTGTAAATTAATATTAATTATTAATACTTTTATGACTTAAACAAATTTTCCTAAAAAATAGACCTATTTTTTAAAGTGTCCTCCTTTAAAGGTAGCTGCTGGAAGGGCGGCTCTTACCTCGTGGCTCTGTGTTGACGCATGTTGACTATGCCTTGTGCCTGAGGATGGCTCCCGCAGTGGTTGTTGCTGCTGCCTGGGGTTGGGTAATTTGCAATGCAGAAAAAGCCAGCAAGGCGCTAAAGCCGAGAATTATTTGTGCTGAGAACGTAACGAGGAAACCAAGGCTGACCCGCCGCCCCCCTCAGGAAGCATAAATATTCAGCGAGAAATGTCATATTTACATTTAGTCTGAGTCTGAGCTGCCTGTGCAGCTGGCTGATAATCCGCCTCCGTGGGATGCCCCATTGGGGGAATGGGAACTGGGATCCCCTCGGACGCCATCGGTTATCTGCCCTCGCCTGACATTTGGCCGTCATTCATTCCGGTTGCTTATCGCAGCAGCAACTCAAATAAAAAGTCCCCAATCGGCGCGGCTCTCCGACTTGTCTGCGACTTGGCTATAAAAGCTACGCAAGCTCTCGGCTCAAAGCATCAATCAATTGCCGTCACCGAGCAAAGATGCAACTCAATCTTGGAGCGATTTTCCTGGCCCTGCTGGGAGTCCTGGCCACGGCTCCCTTCACACTTGGAGAGCCTCATCGCCACCAGGGACCCATTTTCGATACGAGGCCGTCGCCCTACAATCCCAATCCACCAAGGGGTGGCCGTGGATACTGAACAGGACAGAACAATGCTGGATAGAGAGAGCATTCATCCTTCTCATCTGATGCCATTTAACACATTGAGTAATTTAATGCAATTAAAGGAAAACTGAACATCAAAAGCTTGACACTGTGTAATTTAATTATGTCTTGGCGTTGAGAGGACAAGGGGCAGGTGGCGGACAGGTGAAGACTAGAGGCAAATCAGTGGAGATATTTTCCATGAAGTACAGTGTTTGACAGATACTATAAACTATTAATTAGTAACAAGTTTAACAAGGAGTTTGCCTTTACAAATTTAACAGGAAAATAAATATATAAATATAGTAATATGAAACATGAATTAAATAAATTTAATAAGAATATATTCCATTTAGAACAAGTAAGCAAGAAAGTAATATACAATCTTAAAGATCAGGCGATTCGCATTTTATTTTATTTTATACAGGTCAGTGTGCTCAGCAGAGTCCAAAGTTTAACTCACATTAAATCGAATAATAAAGATAATCAAAATTATGTAGAAAATGATGTATTTTTCCTATGCAAATACTTATAAAGTAATAAAAAGGGCAACATTAATAATAAGTTTACCTTATGCCCACAATAATATATTAAATTATTAAGCTTAAATTGTTTTAAAATAAATAGCCATCTTTAAAAGCTCATATTGTAGCTCATCGCGGATGCTTCGCTTTGAAAGCTCCCTCAAAGGCTCATAAATAATAATTGAAACAAATTTTGGGGGTGCAGAAACATTTGAATGCAATTTAATTTGCATTTCGCATCTGCTTGGCTCTCGGGGCGTATGAGTAATCGCTGTTCGCCATCGATTGCCGTTCTCTGTGGACGCAAAAAAAAAAAACAAAAAAAAAATAGAAAAAAAACCTCTAGTATACGCGCGTGTAGTATACTACACTATATATATATTTAGATGCGAATAAAAATTGAGTACGCGCAAACATTTCAATGAGCTTCACACACAAAAACGACAATTTCCACCTCGGCCTCACACTCACCCTCTCTCTCTCTCTCACTCTCACTCTGCTCTGTGCCTTTTCTATTTTCAGGTCTGCGATCCTAAGAAAAGCGCAAAGAAAAACACTTGCAAAAATTAGCGGCAGCAGCTGATGCGGCCGACGCTCGACGGGGGGATTGCGACGATTGCGAGGAGGCGGAGGCCGTGCATCTATTAATAGTGTTCGAACACTTTCTGCGCGTGACAGCTGTGACAGCCATGACGTCATTGGCTGGATAGGCGCTCTATGGCGGCGGCAACGTCACGGATGCGGTATAAACTGGTCTGGGCGAACCAATAAAAAGCTAATCGCGCATACGCCGCGTTGACCCCAAGGCAAAAGCGAGCGATGTTTGCGTGCAAAATGGAAGTGGGCATGATAATATCATAACAGCAGCAACATGCGAAATGCCAGCATCAACAGCAGCAAGAGTGGAAGCAGCACCAGCAACAGCAACAGCAGGAGCATCAGCATCAGCAACAGCAGCAGCAGCAGCAGCAGCAGCAACATTAGCAGAGCAGCCATGAAAATCGCGAGAAAACACAGCAAGAAGAAAGAGCAGCAGCGGCGGAACAAAAACAAAAATTGTCAAAATATCCCAGTGCTTACAGCTGCTCGAGTCTCAGTCTAAATTCGTCGTCGATCGGTCGTAGT
>JAEIIU010049863.1:0-36492 GCA_018874675.1 Drosophila baimaii
TGTAAAATGTATACAAAATGTAAAATTCATATGTAAAATATGAATTTAGACCGATCTTTCCTATGGCAGCCATATGATATATTTATCCTATTTCAATGAAATTTCTACGTGGTCGCTATAAATATGTTATAAAAGCATAAATAAAGTTTCATTCGAGTATCTAGAAAAATAGCGAAGATATGCCAATTTTTCCATATCGTTTCTATGGCAGCTATAGGATATAGTAGTCCGATTTTTTTAAAACTAAAACCGAAATTATAGCATAATCTAAAATCACCGTATCTTAAATTTAATGACAAAATATTAAAAATTGGAAAAGTTATCATTTTTTTCTAAAAATTTTCCGATTGTTCCTATGGCCCGTTCCGACATATATAGCAGTGAGAGTATATAGAAGACTATATCCAAAGTTTCATTCAAAAAGCTTTAAAACTGAGAGACTAGTTTGCGTAGAAACGGACGGACGGACAGACGGACGGACAGACGGACAGACGGACATGGCTAGATCGACTCGGCTGCAAGGGTATAAATATACTCCTACATGACCTTTAATTATTGATATTGGATAGATTACTGTATACATATTTTCCTAAATAATTTAGAACCAACTCAGTAAACAATTTTATGGAAATTATATACAGCTGTAAATTAAACTTAATCTTCATAAAAATAGAGAGAACCTTAATTCATAAATGAAAACTCACAGCTCATATACATTCGGTATTTTTTGTTTATTTTTCTGTGTGTGCACCAGTTACCAGTTTTGAATTGCATTCGTATTTACAAACTAAGTGAATTTGCAAGACTCATAATATAAACATAAGACTCCCACTCCAGCTGCTCTTCATTGTCCAAGCTCCGCTCAGTTCTTGGTGAGCTCGATCTCGGCATGGAAACAGGACTTGCCCTGTTAAATAAATCAAATATTAAGATCCCATACTTATAGGTGAAATATTAATCAAACCCACAGTGTCATGCTTGATCTCCGAATCGATGATGAGGTGGCCGCGAGCCATGCCCAACATGGCCTTGTACTTGGTGAGGTCCACCGTGTGCTCATTGGCGCAGACCTTCTCCTCGCCCACGGGACAGGTGGAGGGGGCTCCGAAGAGCTTGAGCATGTCCTTGGCCTCGGACGAGGCCTGGTCGATGGCGGCGCACAGGTCCATCTTTCCCTCCTTCATCACAATGCCATCTTTCTGGACCTTGAACTTGGCCACCGCCGTACCGAAGGGCTTGTTGGTGATGCAGCCCGAGGGCACCAGCTCGCACTTCTTGTTCAGCTTGATGCCGAAGTCGCTGCCCACGGTCATGATGGCATCCTCGCCGGCACAGTTCTCCATCTTCACCAGCTTGGCCTTGTAGCCATTCTGCAAGGATGTGTGTGTGTTAACTCCTTCCAAATTATTGTGGAAAATGCAAACTTACACAGGCCACGGCAGCCTCGAAGGCCACGCAACAGACGAGGAAAAAGCAGATCTCACGCAGCATTCTGATCGGTGCTCCGGATGACTTTGGTGCCAGTCCTCGACGGTTCTGGTCGTATTTATATTGGAGATGATCGCCGTGTGTGTAACCCCGTTTTTCGGGAATCACAATTATTTGCGCATTAAGCGGTACTTGGCTGCTCTGATCACTGATCGTTCGGCTCAATTGATTGCCGGATCTGAACTGGGCAGACGGTCATCCATTAGAGCCACCCAAATGGAGCAACGGAATTTGAGGTCCGCTCAACCGTTTTTAATTGCCTCTGGACATGGCAATTTCTGTGTTTTTGAATGGAGTTTGATCTGGCTCTGATCTCTCGAAATATGTGTTTGCACCCGAAACTATTTTTAAAAACAGAAGCTCAATAGTCATCGTTCGTCAGTTAAAAATCAGTTTGCTTTAATTGATAATAACCCATCGCTCTAGTTAGTTGTCAACTGCATCAGAATCGTTTCGATTTCTATGCATTTTAATTAGTATAATTGTTTAGAGATATTAGAATGATTGGCGACTGTGTCTGAAATTAATTATATTTAGGGATAAGGTTGTGGGTTATTTGTTTTAGTTGTTATTCAGGAGTTTACGTCATAACGAAAGCTATAGTCGCCATGGGTTAAATGGAGTGGCTGAAGTGACTTTACACTTAACAAAAATACAGTTTTGGTAGGTAAAATTAAAAAAAAATTACATAATTGTAAAGACAAGTTCCTTCGATAAATTAAGATCTAGCCTCTAGCGTATACCTACGTCCTTTTTCTCTTTTTTAAGATAAAGCACATTCAAGTCTTGTAAGGTTTATGGTAAATAATATTATTATTATAAATTGCATTTGCTTCCTAAACGCTTATGTACGTCTAGTATGCATAATCGCATAATGGGCGAATTAGTATGAAATATTTATAATTATCATTAACGGAATAAATCCATTCAGTTATTATATGGCTGATTATTTGTTAAATACTGTTTAATGAATATTTAATAACTTCGCTAGTCTTAATATTCTAACAATAGGATTAAAGGTAAAAGTTGGATATCATAGTTAATAGTGAATAAGAATCACTAAGTATTGGCGTGGATAATAAATTCATTATTAACAGTAGACAAATCTCTGTTAAATATATGCAAGAATATTCATCTTTAATATATATACAATGTAGACATAATATTGCAAAAATATAATAAATTGACAAATCATTTAAAATAAATATACAAAATATTTCACAAGAATACAATTAGTATTTTATTGTTAATTTAATCAATATATTTAGTCTTGCTTAAATAGTTAATATTGTTTAATACACGCTGCACTTATCTTACGCAATTCACTGGATATTTTCCCAACAAAAGGTTTAGTTTTTGGCTAAATAAAACATAACTGGATCCAACAGTTTTTAATTTTTACCGCTAAAACCTTTAGTACAAAGTATGCAGTCTGGCAGCCCTGCCTTGTTTTTACATTTTACATTGTCGTAACATTTTCCAACGAGCTGGCAGCTCTGCCAACAGATATATAGTATGAACAAGTCGGCTCGTCGGCAAACCGAGGGTCTTAATGCCAGAAATACTTCGTCCACAGCTGGGCGATAAGACTCTCCGCTTCGGCATTCGACTCTGTGGGATTTTTAGTTCACAATTTTAGTGCATCTAAACTTTTCGAGGTGTTCGGACGTGAGAGCGGAATATCTTAAAGATACAATAAACGCGGGCTCCAAACGCGCTAAGATCCAACGACTCAGACAAACTGTTTAAACTTTGCCGACGACGCAGTTTGTTTTGCTATTAATTGTTTTTATAAAAGGGAGCATCGCGTAAATACGTCCCCCACGCAACAAGAAGTGTTAAACAAAAAGCCACAGCGTAAGCGTTAAATTTAAAAAAGAAAAATAGCGAAAAATAATCTAAAATAATATAAAGAAAGAGTGGAAAAACCATAAACAAGTGGAGGCATCGCCAAGGTGCTAAATAATACAATTGAAAGTTAAGATATATTCGATGAGAGAGAGAACGAACGGCGAGAACGCATACCTGTGTGAATTTATAGGTAAATAACCAATACAACCGCGTCCACAGGTGGGTGACAGGCCCCGAAAGCATCGAACTCTCATTTCCAGTGATATTGAAATTGTAAAACCCGAATCGGATTCAATTCCGATTGTGTTGTGTATGTTTTGTGTTAGTGTCAATGCTGCTCGTCGTTGCTCAATTCAATGCAATTTTGTTTAAACAAACCCAAAAAAGTCACTGCGTGTACATATAGTTAATACCTGCTATATATTGATTGGGTGTGTGTTTCGGCATTATCAGTGACCTTTGCCAGTGTAAGTGCCTGTGCCGCTGGTGTATTGGTGTGTTATTATCAAAAACCCCGAAGAATTCATTGATAAGTGTAAGGCACACACAGCACACACGGCACACACGCATGGCGGGGCCATGGAGTGTGTGTGTTGAATACGTCAACGGCATTCCAAGTATAACGAGACTGCAAACACCGAAGGTGTATCTTTACCCAGGTATTCAAAATCGTGATTCATCGCCCGATCGTGACTGTAATTGTTGTGGTTTTTGTTGCTGTTGTTGCCAAGCTGCTGTGGTGGCTAACAGTAGACTGCGTAAGATACTCGAAAATATTGGTGCTATGTCGTAGGATCTTACTCATTCCGACTTTTCTAGCAAACTTTTCAGAGAGAGGGTGAATGAAGAGGAGCGAGAGGGCAAAGAAAAGTTATCATTTCTTTTGTGTTTGCAAGGGGACAGCTCATTTTTGAGAGAGTGTTGGTTATATCTGACACGATGACTTTCTTAAACCGGTTCCACCTCAAGTTTCTTGACCAGCTACAAATTTGGTAAATAAAAACACAGAAAGAAATTTATATGTGTTCGATATTAGGGAGTTCTTTAGGGAGTTATCATATCAGGCACTATTTCCTTAAATAAAAATCCACTTTCTACCTTTTTATGTAATTTTTGTATCTTAGTTTTTATACTATAATATATACTTCTTGAAAAACAAATAATAAAACCAATCCGTTGATTACTTTCTGCCTGAGTAAGCCTCATTTTACGCACTTCCCTATATGTTTTCTTACACTCATTCTCTGGCCATTTCCGTCTCTTGTTTATTATTATTACAACTCTTTAAAAACTGACCAAGCAAGCTAATTTCTTTGCTGTGCATCGAACGTGACTCAGGATTCGGCTGTTGCTGCTGCTGGCCGCCTCGAAGTTCCGATCGAATCAAAGGCCCATAATTCATTGCCTTCAATTGGGCCACAACAATTGCTCAGTGCTCCCAATTTGTTTATTAAATGCAGACTTCCCAGACTCCCGAGACCTCCCCATATCCCCATGCATATCGCTTGCTCCATTTATCTCCTGCCACTTCAAAAGACTGCTGCTAATTGTGGTTGGCGTCAATCACTTTTCCGAGCTGGAAAATGCCAGGAGTCCAAAGCCGGGAGTCATAAAGCTGTCAGGGGGAGTAGTGAGTGGAGGAAAAGTAATGTAAAGAGGAAAAATGTTCGGACAATCTGCTGCATAAATATTTACTGGAAATCGCAATTGGCAATCCAAACCGCAGAACCGCAGTTGGCCAGAAAAATCAATAGGAAAAAGTGCTTCTTGGAAATCCAAGTTGTCCGTTGCCTCCCGTTCACCTGTAGCTCTCCGCTCCGCTCCGTCAGCTATTTTTCACACCTTTCCCTTATGCACCTGGCACATTAATCAGGCGCGGGGCTTTATGGCTAACTATCTACAAGATACGCGTTCTTGTCCCGTGAGTGGCCCCCGCTAGGTGTCTAATTTAAGCCACTTAACTATGGTTGATAAAGTATACGTACTGGGGGAGTTCCATTACGAATAAATTACGTTGTCTGCACAGGGGGAAAATGGGGAAGATGAGTTGCATTTAATCCATACATCTTTTGTAATTAATATTTTCTTATTTAGAAATTAGTTAGATATATTTTATCATCGGAATATACAATCTAATAAAATGTAGCTGAAGTAGTAGTAGTAAGTAAAGCTAACAAAACGTACTACAAAATCGAGGACTTACTTTAAAGTTAGTTTTCCTCTCTGTGTGGCATTAGTGAAAGAGTTTTTCCAAGAAAAATCGCTAGATAAACTCCTGTATCGCTTTTGGGGAGGACTGGCGCATAAATTTCCATTTGGCGATAATATCTGTATAATTGAATTTTCCGGTTGGCAATACCCATAAATAATGCACATTTGTTCGGTTAACTCAGCAATCCGGCATTGAACACGTTTTCACACCACTCTCTGGGTGTGTGTGTGGTGCTGTGGGTCTGGGCATTCTATGAATGGACAGACACCTTCCCAAGTCTGCATCCGCTCTGTCCACCGAGTCTTGTGCAGAACAACAAAACATAAATAATAAATGGACAGCGACAACAAATAATTTTTTGGCCAGGCCATTGGAGCTGTCTGCTGGCCATAAATCTCTTGCAAAAAGGCAGGAACTCACAGGCACTTGGCTTTCACCTGAGCTCTAGAATTTGCCGGCGATTCATTAGTTTTATGCGAGGGTTAAGGCTTTGCAAAAACTTTGTAATGTGCAGTCTTGAAACTCTTGGTAATAAATATAATTTTTACAGGCCATAAATGCACACACATTTCACCCAATTATGTCGGCCCAAGAAATGCATTCGAAATTAAACAAAACATTGAGTAATGTGTTTATTTTTTCACTCGCTGCGCAGGTCATCGATTACAGGCGCTTTTTGAGGTCACGGCAAGGCACGAAATGAGCTATACACTGGCATATATATATTTATTTATTAATCGCTTGGAACACAAAAACAAACAAATTAAACACTTGTCGGCTATTAAGCGAACGAAAATAACATTTCTATTTATTTCGAAGTATGTAGCGGCGAATGCGGCAGCAGCTGGCCAACAAGTTGGTTTGTCGCCACGCGTTTTATTTGTTTCAATTCTGGGCACAGTGCCAACTATTCAATTTCATTGGCAGTGTCGACTCTTTACATGGGATTCACCCATTTATGACAGAAATCATTGATTCCCATAGGGGTTTGCATCAAAAGTTTAACTCATAATGCTTTAAGAGCTCTCCTGGGTCACTATATTTTATTTTTAATAAATATTTTAAGAGTGGAAGATGCAAAGAAGTCTCAGAAATTATTCCTATTATAAAAATCAATATAATCGATCTACAAAATAAAATGTTTCTTATAAAATCCCCTCTAAAGATATCTTGGCTAAGCAAACATCGCACACTTTAAAAAATCCCTAAAATATGTATTGGCCGAGCTAACATCCTTAACTTCAATGGAAACAAAATATCTTTAATATGGATTTAAATACAATAGCAATACAAGTTCTCCCAACTTTCCTATTTGGTCAGAAATAGTTTTAAAATTATAGAAATAAATCTCGTAAGCTCTCTTCCCTTAAACCTGATTAAATTCTGTAAAAAAAACCTCCTAAAATCTCTTTAACTTAGGTAACCCCCCCTGAAACTTTAAGATAAATCCGCTTACACAACATCTTCAGTCAGCTGAAAGGCAGTTTACCCAAATGACTCATCTAAAAACTAGAGGAAAAAAAAGATACTTTACCTGCTGGTAATTTCACTTTTATTTCTGCCGAAATTGTGCGACTTTCTTTGCCATTTGTTGTGTAACAAAAGCTGCACAAGCAAAAAAAAAAAGTCACTGTTTAATTAATTTCGACGCTTCTGCGACCTTAATATATATATCCAACCGTTTCCTGCCCTTATCGCTAGGCCATCTAAGCGGCTGTAAAGATTGCAAAACACATGGCTGAGCAGCGGCGGCGATAAGGTGTGCGTATCTGAGAGATACGCCTAAGAAGTGGCAGTATCTTTTGAATGCTCCCGCAGCCCGGCAAACAATTTCTGCAAGCGATTTATACGGGACAGCCTTTATCTGGGCAGCTTGACAGCTTCCTAGGGCTTCTGGGGGATAGCCACTGCCACTGGGTCTCAAATCCATCTCTACAATGTTGTTTATGCATTTGTCTTGCAGATTAGCAGCCTGCACTGCTGCTGCTGCTTGCATTTCAAAAATGCATTAGCTTCGAGGACAGAAGCCCGTATTCCGCTGGATTCCGCCATGTATTCCCAGCTGGGAATGGTCCGTGGGTTGACACACACATAAATTGCACAACTCTGGTGTGGGCGGTGGAGCAGAGTTCACAGCGGGAGCTGCACTTGTCCCCCCAAAAAAAAAACGAGGGAAAAAAACGAGAAAAAAGCGAGAAATGTGTCAATAAAAAAGTGGTTGTAAGGCAATAGCAGGGAGTATCATCCATCAATTAATTAGAGTCCGACAGGGGACATAAAACGAGAGAGAGATGTTGTGTTCCCGCTGATAGCTCCCGCTTAAGTCAAGACTTCTGTTTAATTAATCAGGAACATAAACTATTAATTCTGTATTGATTCTCCTGTCTTTGGGTTAACAAATTACCCCTGGAATTGTCGTCAGCTTGTCCAGAAAATGCAGTGGCTATTAATTTATAGGTATAAGAAAAGTATACAATTTTCTTATTCAGCACTCACTTCTCTTTGGGTTTTATTTCGCTTATTAAAATATGAATAATGCTGAAAGACACATTTTTATTTAGGCACGAACTTAAAACTTTAGCTATTTCAGCAAAGAAATAAATCTAGAAATACAGCAAGCATTATATATTTCAATGAAAAGTCAGGGTCGTGTGTGGCACAAATATTTAGCTTAACTTTCTGAGGCAATTTAAATCAATTAGAAAAAGAGTAATTAAGACAACATTCCTTTCCTAAATTAAGCCCAAATTGAAGTCTCTCACAAAACAATAAAATAAATGTGAGTCTGTAGAGTAAACAAACATTTATCATAAAGTTTTCTTCGACTTTAGCCAAGAATTATGTCAGCCCCTGAAAAAGAAAGTAAAGAATTTAATAATGGAACTGCAAGAGTAATTTCTTGGCATTTAAATTCCGCATAAAATTCCTCTATTTACCTGAAGGCTCATTAGCGTTGTTGGCCTAACTCCCACGCCTACTTATGACGATTTCTGTGGTCCTAGCCTGGTTAATGGAATTAACTGACATTCTGGGTAATGAAACACTACCATGTCACCCATTTCCAGCTCCATCATTAGGAGACACGCAAACTGTGCAGGAGTCGCGTCATTTTTTTTGCAGAAAGATGATTAGATGTGGATTAGGCCCAGCAAAAAAATAATAAAAAAAGCGAAAGGCGGCCTAAAAAAGCCCACACACACACACACCCAAAAAATAAGCAAAGATCTTGAAGGCGTTGTTTACTGATTGCTTGGCAATTGACAAATGGTTTGATTTATGGGCCGCCTTCAATCGCCGCTGCAGGCCACAAATCTTGGCTTGGCCCAAATTGCGAAATTTCCATTTAGCCCGCATGGCGCTGCCTGAATTTTAATCAGGCAGAGAAAAAACCCCCGAACCCACCTCCTTCGGATGCAGTCAGCTATATACATTTCCTGATATTATTTCGGTGGAGATTTTGCGGAATGTGCGTTTTCTGCTCATTATTTTGGCCACGAGCCAACGGCCTGTTGGCCAGTGCAAAACTTTCCATTAAGATGTTGCAGACAAATAAAATTTGCAATTGAAATGGAAAACTAAGGCGGCCTGGAAAAGCCCACTTGACTCTGGGTACGACGCAACACGCAGCAAAAGGTCAACGGGTGGAAAATCAAATAAAAGCAGGAAAAACTCGCCCGAAAGAGTCGTAAATTATCCTTGGGGTGTTGCCTGTGTGTTGTACTTAGGAAAAACCAAAAGGTAATCCCAGCCAGGAGGACTTGAGATAATTGCAGAAATAAACTCTGAATTGTGGGCCATAGAAAATTCAATTTAAGGTGTTAGCAGCAACAACAGCAACAGCTCGAGGAAAGCCCCTGGAAATTTTCCAGGTTCCAGTGACGAGGGTTTGCGGCACGTAGCCTGTGGAAAGGCCGGAGCTGTGAAAACACGTGACATGAAAGCCACAAAAACCAATCCACACACACAAAACCCGCCACAAACCGCGGAATGAATCGGAACTGTTGCACATGCAACACGAGAGCGAGAGGCACGAGTCGTGCAACTTTTTCATTTATTGACCATAAAGAACCAAATAATGCTGAAAGATTTTTTTACGCTGCCCCAGCGTTAAACTGTCCAAAGTTTGGTGGAAATTTTAGTATCTTGTTGGAAAAACATGTGTCTATCTGGTGGGTTGATGGAGCTAGAACATGAAAATAGCCAGGAGAAGCCAGGCCATTTTTATGGCCAAAGCGCATGAAAGAGTTTCGTTGTCTCCTCATAAATAAAAGGCCTCGGGGTTCATTGCATAAATAAGCATTCAAAGTGTGCTTAAAGTATTTTACTTTAGACTCTAGCAATGTGCTGTTCATTTTGCAGGAATACTTTAGCAATATGGAAGGCTGAAATATGCATAAATCTGGGGGTTTCCCGAGAACTACACAAACTAGACTCATTTATCGGTAGGATTTCTAGTTCTATTATCAGTTTTTCTTTATTATAATATTTTTATTACGTGTTTTATTTATTTACAAAGATTTCTTTCTTTAGGCAACATTTATTTATTAGCTGAGAACAAAAGATTTAGCTTATATTTGTTCAATCACTGCATTGATGATCACTGCAAGGAGACACTGGCTCTCAAGGGAAGTTCTCCCCGCCCCAGGCAACCGGTTTTTATTACTATATAGTCACCGCAAATATATATAAACTTGTTGTTGTTGTTTGTTGTTTTTGTCCCCGCCAGGCAGTTTAATTAATACGCAAATATTGTCACTTATGTAAATATATTTACATGTAACAGAAACGTGAGTGGCTACGTCACACTTGAGTGACCAAGCGGCTGTTTATGGAATGGGATCATTAAATTTATATATATATACATACGTGCTTATATATATATTTCAATAGGAGCGACATCGGTGAATGAAAGGCGGCGCCACTGGGCCATGAAATGACGTCATTCCCATATATTTTCCATACTTAATGCGAACCGTTGTTGGCCGTAAACAATTGTGTGATAAACATATGTTAAGTATCCGATATATGTATGGATAATCGCGGACTGAAGAGTGACCCAAAAAAATAATCTCCGTCGATTGATATAGAAAACAACATAAATATCCTTTGATAAATTACCTCAATATGTTATTCCAGGCCGAACTACTTATGTTTTCCGAGTTTTCCGAGTGAGAGTGCGAAATAAATGCATGTCTGGAGGGGAAATTCTAAGTGGAATGACTCGGCTATTAAGGCGAAAAGTGTTATTATTTGTGTTCAGACAAGATAGAGTGCAAATTCCTTCTAATTTCAAATGATGCATAAGAAATTACAAATTGTTTATTATTACTTATTAAATTCCTTTCAATTCTAGCAAAGAATTTAAGGGGAAAGCAAAGGGGTACGTCACTTTCGTTTGTTTAAATAAAACTGCTTAAAAGTTCAATATAAAAGTAGTATAAATAAATTTGAAATGCGGTACTACAAGTGTACTTTTATTGTTCCAAATGTGCAGGCTTTTAAGGTATTGATTGCCTTCTTCTATATGTATATATGATATATGTATATACATTTCCTGTTGTATTTGGTACTCATAAATATTTGCATTGAATTTCGCATTAAATCCCCCAATCGAAATAAATAAATAATTTCTCAATAAATCCCAATAATGTAAATCCATAAACCTGAATGGTGTCGGTTATTTTTGGAGTTCTGTGTGCACCATTAAAAAAATGACTAAGTGCAGAAATGTGTATTCAAGATAGGGAAAGGTAAAGATTCCTGATCCCCCACCTCCCTTCTCTTCCCTCTCCTCCGACCTCATTATGTCCGGGGCTAATTGCACGACAATCCGTGGGCTGCAAAAAAACAATCAGGGGAAAAATCAGAGCTGAAAAAGGGATTTGCCTGCAGCTGGGAACTGCAATTAGGGCGCCCTGCAATTTGCGTCACGAGCACGTGAGCAACTCTGAAAGCACGAAGGGAGTTCAATGATCAAGGGCCTCGACAATGACATACCCTGTGCCTTTTTAGAAAAAATAATGGCCCACTTTGTGGCAGTTTTATGGAGGCTTAAATATCCTGTTCCTTATTTTCTAACTACCCTTAAAGCTGAGGAAATTGCTAGCTTTTTTCAAGATTAATAAACTTAATTAAATAAAGTATTTTAAAGGAGACTTAATTATATATCTAACTCACTGCTTGTTTTCCCTTTTACCCACTTTATTCCTTAAACAACATAACCCCTTAAGCTCCTCTGGAAAGGGGTATTAAAATAGCAAGCGGCTGGTTATAAATAACCCAAGGAAAATGCCATAGCCAAGCTCTACGCCTGGCGTTGCCCTTGAAAATGCAAAGTGGGCGTGTCGCCATGACAACAAAAAACACAGAGTGACCACACAAACCACAAGCAGTTGACCAGGCAGGCGGAGTAGCAGCTGCCCATCAAAGTCCGAGATGTTGCCTGCTGGCTTGCCACTTACTTGCAACATGTTGCCAGACGCATTTGATCGCTTGTCGGGCTACTGGGCAGCGCGATTCATTAAACTGCCTTTTCCCTGCCATGTCCCAGCTCTGGGAATTCCCGATTTGGCATCGAGTCTGGTAATGGATTCGATAGGAAATAGTTTACGCTGTGGCAGAGCCTATATATACCCTACATATCGCTCTAGGGAGTGCCTTTATGGGGGTGATATCTGGGTAATGGCTTATCGAAAGCTAGGCTTCCTTTGGGTTCTTGTTTATCTTATGTGTTTATTAGTTTTTCTAAATTTAGAAACGAATTTTGATATTTACATATATATTTATTATTTATAACAAGGAAAACTATATATTAACCTAGAAGAATATCCCTTAGTGAGCTCTCTTCCAGCGTATATATTTATTCTGGCATTCTGGCCTTTTCATCAAGGGGCTCTAAAGCTTTCCTCTCCTCTCGCTGGTGATTAGTGGCCCAGTCAATATTTGCCAGGTGATTGCGCCTGTGCCTGTCGCTGTTATTTAATCCGCTTCGGACAGGTGAAACCAGAGTGTATCCCAATTAGCCGATAAACGGGCGAACGGGCTAAGAACCAAGTGACACGACATTAATGCACACACACTGACCCCGCTCAAGGAGTCTCTAGCCAAGGAGTGACAAAGATGAATGGCTTTATTTGCTGACCAACTGGCAATTAGCCACAATACGTTGGCTAGGCCAAAATGTCATCACAACCAAGGCGCCTGCAGAGAGAGGTGTGGCCCGCCCGAGTTTGCCGAGCAAATTAAATTCCAGTTTATTGATGTCAAAAGCTGGGACACTTGTTGTCCCTGCGGCTGGGCGGGATTACGCGTTTACGACATGGCCCCAGGAAGTGGCCCATCAGCAGTCCACTTCGTTTGCTCTAATTGTGGAAAACACACAGAGCAAAAATATGCATTTATTTCAAAAGGTATTGAACGGGCCCATGTATTTTATTGAATTTATTTTATTTATCATTAAATAAATCTGTTTAAAGTTATTATTATTTTTATGCAAGTAAAAGGCAGCCTTAATTATCACAAAAGGAAGAAAAAAAGTTTGCAGGAAAGAATGCCAAACATTGATTACATTTCTCAGAAGTAAAAACCGCACAAATGCTTACATACTTATTTATATAAAAAAACCCAATTGATATGGTAATATATAGCTGATAACGCTGGTACATATGAGGTTGTTTCCGCCGGTGTGGGCTATGGTTAGATCAGCTTGTCAGCTTTGTTTAATTGTGCATGTCCCGTTGCCATTTGGCGGCTTCCAGAGGGGCTCAGCCCGGCGACAGTGAGTTATGAGCACGTGGGCGGCGACCTGTTGCCTCATTAGTGGGTGTGGTACCCTCCCACCTCCCCCCCAGCTCCTCTCCAGTCCCTCCCCGGAAGCTCTCATTTTCCCAATGCGGATGTGACACCAAAAAAAAAGGCTGACAGAGTGAGAGATGTCTTCGGGGCAACGCATACTGTGCGTATGCGTAATGTTCTTGTTTTTGTTTATGCGCATAAGTGTTTTGTGTTCTCTGTGTTCTCTGTGATAAGAAGGCCCACCAATTTGATAATTGCCAATCGCAGTGGCCGGGGAGATTACTTGAGTTCAGAGCAGCAGCAGCAGCAGCAGCGAAGGAGGAGAGCATTTTCACTGGCATTGTTTTCTCCTCTTCCCCACTTACTTATTATTATTTTTTTGGTTTATCAACTCGACTCGCGATGTAACGGACGACTGGGGACTGAATGAATGTGGATTCGGCTTGGGATTGGGATCGGGATCCGATGCCATAAACAACAGCGGCCGCGGCAACAGCCCGTCTCTTATCGTAAATGTTAATGCTCTCCGGATTCTCCGCGGAGCAACCGAGGCGACAATCCAGCAAAAAGCTTCAGTCGTCTCCGGGTGATTATGCTGCTGGTGCCTGTGCCTCAAAAGCGGATCCAATAACTCAAAAATATAAGCGAGAAATCAAAACAAAATGTAGAGAAATATATAATATAATTTAAATAATGATCTAAATAGTAATAAGTGAAAATCAAACCTACAATCAAAACCACAAATAAAACCTTAGGCATAAAGGTCAACTACAGTGAAAACCAAGTGAAAAAATTAACAAAATCAAAAAACAGAATAAATTAATACTTCAAATAATCTAACTAAAAATTGAATATATATAAATAAATATAAAATAAAAGGTATATCAATATAAAGATAGAAAACCACCCGCATACAATAATATAAAAATATATAAATTAGAAAAAAATCATTTTTTAGTTTTAAAAGCTGTTTACCACTATTAAAAAAATAAACAGAAAAGTGAACAATATTAAATACGAAAATAAAAAAATATAATAGGCTTCTTAAAATAATTTAAGTGCGCTATAAAAACTCTAAAAACTATTTATATAACCTTAACCCGAAAAAACTAAACCGATTAAAGCAACCGCAAGTCTAATCGAATCCAAACCTCACTATCGTTTTCTTTCAGTGCACCTCTAAGTGATCTAAGTTTCTTCCAACGTGACCATGGAATTACTGCGCCAAATGTGCTAAATCTGTGAATATTTAGGCGAATCAATTAGTATTAATATTTAAGCACAAGGCACAAGCAAATAAACAAAGCCGCTGAGCGATGTCTCGGGAGAAAATGCCTTGGGCCTTGTGGCTAGTACTCCTGCTCCTCGGAATCTCATGGATAGAAGCACGTAAGTGGAGATGATTTCTGATTTTAATTTTAAATTTAATAATTAATTAATTTATAAAAACTAAATAAAGGCAGAGGCACTTAACGCGCGGGCTTCGATTCGTTTTTTGTCAACGCGTCACACATTCTTTATTATTTATGAAGCCAGCCCCTGCACTGAGAAAACAAAACAAGTGCTTCTATAAATAATAAAATAGGATGTGCTTGTTAAATTCATAAAATATGCATGATTAATTTACCCTTTCATGTGTATAAGTGTAACCACTATATAAACAAATATCAATTTGAGGTCGCAAAACATTTGCAAAATAAAATAAATATGTGCATATATCAAAATTGAGTCATAAGAATCTATATTTGTTATTTGTAGATATTTAAAATATATAAATATAACATAAATTTGTATTTTTAGACGATAAATGTTTATTTTTGTATTTTTTCTAGAGAGCAAAGTGAGTGGAAATATTTCTTTATAATTTGTTATCTCCAAACTCGATTACTATTTTTTATATTTAAACTATAATTGTTTTACTAGTCTCCCACTTGTGAGATATGTCTCTCTATATGTAGGGCCTTAATCTCTTCATCTGCCCATACCAAGGCAGTCCAGACAGATCCCACAGCTCCTCCTACAGCAGAAACACTAGACACCGAACCGAACTTTGAACCCAAGTTGATAAACAGCCAAATTCTAGTGCCGGCGCCTCTTTCTCCACACCATTAAAGTGTCGTTTTTTATATATTAGATACCATTGTGATCTTTAATACCTAATATATACATACATACTTAGTTATGTAGAACACTGGTTTCTCCGATCGAAGCCAAGCCGAGAACATAATGCCCTGCGTATCAGAATCAGAGGCGAGGCGAGGCAAGCCAAGGCTCTCTATTGTTATCGCCGCCTCTGTAAACAAATAATTGATTCCGCAGAAGAATAAAAAAAAAAAGAAAAGAAGCCACAGTGAACTCGGCAAGCAGACGCCACAGGGACAAAGTCGGAGGAAACGCTACGCTCTTCAATTAAATATGGCAAAAAATATATAGTAGGGGATCCATAGAGGGTCGCTCAACGCCTCAATCACTTAAAGTCATTATTATAGCGCCACCAGAGGCACGGAAAGGGGGTGCCGAGCACTCGACAATAGATAAAGTATTTGAAGAATTTTGTTGTGATGCCTGTTGAGCGATCAATGAACAATATTTCCATTGAAGAACAGCTGCAGCTCCTTCTGAGATTGTTTTTAAATCAAATTAATTAATAAACTTTAATTTTTAAGAGGTCGTCCAGAGATTTTATTAGTATATCTAAATATGTAGGGTAAGACTATGCATAAGGTATAGCAAATATATTAGTCTAGCCCGGAAACCCTCAAGTATAAATATAATAAAATATTTATCCACATTTTAATAGTGTTTCTTTAATTATAATACTTAAATTAAAGATTTTAAGACCTATTAAATCCTCCCATATATTTTTCCAATATTAATATTCATATTTAATAACAATTCCCTGATCCCCTGCAGTTCCCCGGCCCCAATACGATCCGGTGGATGATGCGCCTGTCAATTGTGGCGGCGAGAACGGAGCGCCGCTGATCACTCCCTGCAGGGACAACATCATTCTGGAACACCTCACCAACTACACGCTGCAGTGTGAGGCCGACGAGCCGGTGATCTGGTGGATCAATCAGGACGTCCCACTAAGTCTGAGCACGTTCACGAACGAGAAGGATCCGAACCGAACCTATGGCGTGAAGCTGGAACTCCTGGAGGTAACGGCGGACCAAGTGTGCGCCTATTTCTGCATCAAGGAGTCCAGCCTGGACCAGATCAGCTCGTCCAAGGAGCCGGACGAGACGGTGCGCGAGATGGTGAACCAGGACCAGGCCAGTTCGATCTATGTGTATGTGAACGACCCGTTCAACAAGCTGGTGCCCACGGAAGTGATCGTGATTGCCCATCAGTACAGCGACGTGGTCATTCCCTGCAAGCCGGCCATGCCCGAGACCGAGGTGCAGCTGCAGTTCAATGGAGATGTGAGTGGGGGCGGGATCCGAGTCTGTGCAACGCCTATACAAGACTTTCTAGCCGATGGGTCCGGATAAGGCCTGCATGAATCCTCCAGGGCAGATTATAAAACGGAAAAGAACGGTATTTTCTCAACTTCCAGTTTATATTTATCGAGCAGATAAAGTGATAGTCAACCAGAATTGTTTTTTAGGGGATCATTAGACCGTTGGTTAACTTAACCAACACTGAAATTTAAATTCAAGAAGCCGCCTATGTTTTCTCAAGCAATTTAAGTACTCAATAATTGATTTTATGGGATTTTAGCTGACAGCCGTATCATTTAACCTTTGGTTAAGTTAACGGGCGTCGAGATCGTTAAAAACTATTAGTAAAGTAACTTAAAGTAAACCAAATATCCCGAAAGATATTAGAGGATTCATGCAGAGCTTCTTATTTTCTCCGTTTAAATACTTGAACTGACGCGATCTTTTCAAGGGCGCACAGGAAAATGAGATCATTTGGAGCATCAGTTCGAATGGCAGGATTGTGGGCCAACCCAATTTCTACCTGAACTGGACATACGACTCCAAGCTAGGCTTCACCTTCCGCGTCACCGAGTACATCTCGAGTACCATTTATTGCGTCGATAATTCGTTGAAGCATCAGTCGCTCTTTGACATTAAATACCAGAAAAGTATGTCCCAGCTTGAGATACCAGTATATCCTATATATCTATACGTAGTTAGCCCTGAAATATCCATGTATATATAGTCCCTTTTTAGAATATATATTACGTAGCATTAACAAACAAGTCCTTCACTGATAGTCTCTGGTAGGCAGGGTCCTCTTCAAATATAATTGTTGCATTACCCCGATATCTGACCAATCCTTATTCCCGTGTACGTGTCCAGCTATACTCCAGCAGAGAAGTCGGTCGATACGATCCGAAGCGGGGATTCACCATCGAAATCCGCAGCATCACGGATGGCGGCGAGTACTACTGCTCTCCCGAAACGCCCTATCCGGACCACGATGACGAGGCCTGGGCCATATTAGTGTCCTTTATTGGTAACGGTTACATTGATAGTGAGTTTTTGCACCCCAAAGTTTGTGATTTGTGATTTCCGTCTCTATATATGTCGTAAATATTGCTTTACACTCTATTCAACAACGATATAGTATATATTTGAAGCGGTTTCGGTAGCGGGTTTTGGTTTTCAAATGGCCAAAGGATCTCTATCTAATCTCTATGCTCTTCCAAATTCAAAGCTCTTCTATATAACCTCACAAAAGTACAGTTGCTGCAAGCACACTCTCTACGCACACTTATGCACAAAAACAAGAAAGTATAATTAGTTCGAAATTCGCTTTTAACTTTAATTTTCGAAATATTCCAAATAATAACCCTTTGTTTTCTGAAGCTCAGACTTGAGCTCGAATAAATGGAATGGAACACTGTGTGGGTACAGTTGCGACAAAACACAAACACCGCCTGCAAGTTCAAGATACTTAAGTGTGTGTGCTAACCATATGGTATTTCTCTCTTTCTCTGTGCTCCCCTCACTGTTCTCTCCCGTATCCACCACGTTCATGTGTTAATCTGCTAACTCCTCCAGCATCCGGATTGGATAATCCCAGTACCAACGACCCACCGCCATCGGGGCGGGTCGTGACTAACATAGGGTCTGTGTATGACGATGACGTCGATGATGTCCTCGCAACTGTTACTAACCCAACCAAAGGTGACGTGCCTCTAATCTCTGGTGGTGGGAGTGACCAGGAGCGGACCAAGCGAAGTCCAGCCCGGCTGGCTCCGATGCAATCGTCTCCCTCACCCAGGCCAGGGCGTAAGTGTTGTCCCCCTGGCTGTTGTCCTTGCTGTTGATCTGTTATCGTTTGGCTGTGTTGCGTTGTCCTGTGTTGTTGTCTCCTTCTTTGCATCCCGTGCTTTTCCATTTTGTGTTACAAATTTTATTGGTTTTGGACTGACTTAACTTGGTTTGCTTATTAACTTATTATTAACTTATTAGCTTATTAACCTTATTGCTTTATTACTTACCCCACTAACACCTACCCCCTAAGTGTACTGTAGAACCGTTAATCCATGTGTGTCCTCGTCTATGTCTAACCCAAACCATCCATCCGCATGAGAAGCTGTAGAAACATTGCTTGCCAGTCCCCGGCCTTTGCGAAGGGTATCTAATAACGCTAAAATTTCTACCAACGCAACAGAGGCGGACAAGCCGCTGCCCAAGCCCCAGATCAGGTCGCGGGCCAAGAACCATGTCACCCTCCACCACAACTTCACCTTGATCTGCGAGCAGACCTCCACCATTGAGATCCTGAGATACAACATGGAGTGGATACGGCCCCCGATTGATAAGGTCAGTGAGGAGTTTCTTATAGTTGCAAAAACCAACAAACTTAACTTTGGAACCTATTGAAATCTGAATCGCAGAGTCGAGTCTTCATTACCGATGCGGAGTTTGATGACAAGTTGAAGAACAGCACCCATCACCTGGGCAGGAGCACCTTGACGGTAACGAATGCCCAGCTATCGGATTCGGGGCTCTACAAATGCGTGGTAACCGAGATTCCTAACAAGCCCCAGGTCGTGTCCTACAGAATAAAAGTGCTGGGTAAGTCGCAAAGCTTGCATAATCTCAACATCTGATCACATAATCCCCCTTCAGCACTCAATGAGACCTATCTGAACGTTCGCGAGCCCTCGAATCACTACGATGTGAAGGAGTTTGCCAATAAAACTATCCAGATGACGGCCACCTTCGAGGGCTATCCCGAGCCCACCTTCAGCTGGCTAAAGCCGGACGGCAGCGAGGTCTGGCAGACGGAGCACAATTTCAAGATCATCTCCACAGAGCGCAGCACCACGCTGCAGGTGCTTAATGCCCAGCTGGCGGACAGTGGCACCTACATACTGCGCGGCTCCAACGCCTACCAGACCGTGGAACGGCCCTACAATGTCAGTGTGATCGATGGTCCGTCGCTTAGTATGTCGGATGTCTACGTCCAGGTCGGTAAGGTGGCACGGCTGGAGTGTATGGTGCGGGCCTTTCCAGAGCCCATCGTTACCTTCTACTACCATACCTGCAGCTTGACCCCGCGATGGCCCACCTGCGTGGTGCTTAACCATAACTTCGCCGTAAGTTCAGGGATTCGTTTTTTTATCCTTGATTTTTTATTATTTAAATGAAGGTGTTATGACTTCCATAATTGTGGTATAATGACACTGACATGACAACACTTCTTTCATCCCTCATATGTTGTATTCCATTATATCGTATTACCCATAAGTTCTCCTTATTTTATAAGGTACACGGAAATATTTAAATGTTAAATAGATAATAAGTTAATTGTTAAACATTTGTCTTTCGTCTTCTCAATCATCTTTCATTGGCTTTTTCTGTGTCGTCTGCTGCAGTCACAAGTCCCGGACCAACCTAAGGTACTATCTTTGTTCGCAACTCCCAAGTCCCCAAGCTAATCCCAAATGGTCTACCAATCACAGTTTATCACCAACCCGAGGCCAGGAAAACTAGTTAACGAGCGCATCGTTGAGGTATCCTTCAAGCCCACAGAGCCGGGCATCTTGACCTGCATTGCCGAGAATGTGGTGGACGGCAAGGGACGGAGATCGCAGACCAAGGCCCATGTCCTGCTAGGCGACATTGCCGAGAACATGACCATATACGGACTCGATGAGCAGCGGAAGATCGCCAAGGGTGACGAGGAGAACTTCACCTGCGAGGCACTGGCCTACCATTTCAACAGCACTCTCACGTGGCTTCACAATGGCGTGGAGCTGGAGGCGGATGAGCGTAAGATCTTTACCAAGAGAATTGCAAATTCTTAATTTTATTACATAATTTTATTGCCTCGCCAGGTGTCACGATTGAAACCAGCAATTCCGAGTATTCCTACAAGAGCACCGTGCGTTTCACTTCCATAACGGACGAGGATCGCGGTACCTACGAGTGCCGGGCCTACCACTTTCATTCTGGCGAGTACGATAGCCGCGAGATCAACGTCTACATCCACGATCCCCGGGCACCGCAGTGGAAGTACACCAACCTGAATACCCACTCAAAAATGGAGCGAAACCTGAGCCAATCCCTGGAGCTTGTGTGCCGCTCTGAGGCTGTTCCACTGGCCACCGTTCGGTGGTTCAAGGATGGCCGGGAGTTGGTCGAGACGAATCTCCTGCACTTCCCCGAAGGCGACACCAAGCTGCTCATCACTCACCTGTATCCCGGCGATGATGGTGTCTACAAGTGTCTCGTGGAGAATCGACTGGGCAGCATCGAGAACTCCATCACGGTTGTCATTTCAAGTGAGTTATTTTCCTCTTTTGGTTTTCAAGAATTATAGGAAGCCATTTATCTATGATCTTCAGATCTTCCTGGCATAAACAAGGGCTGGATTTGGTTCGGCGTCGGGCTGTTCCTCCTCCTGATCGGCCTGTGTTTCTTCCTGGCCGTTCGCTACCACAAGGAGCACAAGCGACATCTGGCCCTGAAGGCCGCTGGCCTGGCCAACTTCGAGGAGGGTGCGGTGGGACATATTAATCCCGATCTAACCCTGGATGAGCAGGCGGAGCTGCTGCCCTACAACCGGGAGTTTGAGTTCCCGCGGGACAACCTGAAGCTGGGCAAGCAACTGGGCGCCGGTGCCTTTGGCGTGGTGCTCAAGGGTGAGGCCAAGGGAATCCGAAAGGAAGAGCCCACCACTACGGTGGCCGTGAAGATGGTCAAGCGGACGGCGGACAACGAGGTGGTGCGGGCTTTGGTCTCCGAGCTCAAGATTATGGTTCATCTGGGCCAGCACCTGAACGTGGTGAATCTGCTGGGAGCTGTTACCAAGAACATAGCAAAGCGTGAGTTATTCGAAATGTTTAATAAATATATTTTAACATCTATTTGAAATTAGTCCTGAAATTAATTTTTTAGATCATTCTAAATGATTATACAAATAATTCTTAATTATAATGATGCCCAAAAGTATGCTATACAATCGTACTCACTGATTTTGCTTTCTAAAATATATCCTAGCATAGGTTTGGACATGTTTTAAATTGATTTCAAGCCTCTATCGATTTGTTGGCGACCGTGACACCAAGAATATCTCCAAATTTTAATTCAATACCATCTATCCCACAGGCGAACTCATGGTCATCGTGGAGTACTGTCGCTTCGGCAATATTCAGAACTTCCTGCTGAGGAACAGGAAGTGCTTTATCAATCAAATCAGTCCGGAGACCGATCACATTGATCCCAATATCATGACGCAACGTTTTTCAGAGAACTTTGAACTGCACCGGTAAGTGATTCCTACTCTATTCTCTACTCTCTAAACCCCAATGTTAACTAAACCTAACATTAACTACCCCCAACTGCTAACTAACGCTGATCTTGTTCCGTTTCTGGTTTTGGTAATCCCCATGCAAACACAAATTAACCCTCGACTAACCCTCGACTAACCACCACCAACAAAACACACGATCCACGATTTAATCAACAAATCTTACAACAAAAATCCTCAAAAAAACACACACAACAAACACTCTGAATGTATCTGTATGCACCACCTGTTGCCTGTGCATCTCACCACCTGTGCTTGTGATCTCCCGCTCCTGGTTGTGGTCTCCTCTGTGTCTCCTCCTCTATGTCTGTGGTGTGGCGACTAAACCCCAATTAACAGCGATGCTAACGGTGGTGGCTTGAAGTATGCTAATGTCGGGTTCCCGCTCCACTCGTACATGAACCAACTGAATTCCTCGTACAACAATAACACCCAACCGCCGCCTCATCATCGCAGAAACTCCGACAACGATCCCCGATCGGGCACCCGTGCCGGACGACCAGGATCTGGGACAGCTACCTATAGCTACGACCGACAGATGGACACCTGTAACACCGTGATGACCACTGTCCCAGAAGGTGAGTTTCTGCTTATGATCTTTAACCAAGGATTCTAGACCATTTCCCCTAACCTATCTGATATCCACAGATGATCAAATCATGTCCAACAACTCCGTTCAACCCGCCTGGCGTTCCAACTACAAGACAGACTCCACGGAGGCCATGTCCGTGACCACCGTAGATCTGGTTAGCTGGGCCTTCCAAGTGGCCCGAGGCATGGACTATCTATCCTCCAAGAAAGTGTTGCATGGCGATCTGGCGGCCAGAAATATACTCCTGTGCGAGGACAATGTCGTCAAGATTTGCGACTTTGGCCTGGCGCGATCCATGTATCGTGGAGATAACTACAAGAAGTCAGGTAAAAGATATTTAACTTCTGCAGTATTTATTCGATTTACTAATATTGAATTTAATTTTAGAGAGCGGCAAACTGCCCATTAAGTGGCTGGCGCTGGAATCCCTCTCCGATCATGTGTTCAGCACCTACAGCGACGTTTGGTCCTTCGGCATTGTCCTGTGGGAGATGTTCTCGCTGGCCAAGGTTCCCTATCCAGGCATAGATCCCAACCAGGAGCTGTTCAACAAGCTGAACGATGGCTATCGCATGGAGAAGCCGCCGTATGCCAACCAGGAACTCTACGACATCATGCTAGAGTGCTGGCGGAAGAAGTGAGTCCTTGTCGGGATCTAATGCGTAGAGATTCTTATGTGATTTTCTTTTTCTGCAGTCCTGAAAGCCGACCTCTGTTCAATGAGCTGGAGAAGCGGTTTGCCACCATGCTCGGCGAGGATGTGGCCAATGTAAGTGGGGAATATCTCAGCCACCTTAGACTTCCCTATGAATGAAAATATACCCTTTCTTTACAGCACTACTTGGACCTGAACAATCCTTACCTGCAGAGCAACCTGGAGTACATGAAGAACCAGCAGACGGACTACCTGGCCCTGATGGGTTCCCCCGATGAGCTGGCGCCCTCGGCTCCGCGCTACGTCAACGGACACATAGTGCCCGATATCCGTGAGTATAATACATATAACCGATCGCTGGCCATGGATCAGGCTACTAACTGCGCACACTCACACCCACACACGCATATGTCCACTGTCCATACTGCACCATGGCACTCCACCACTAACACAGGCATCGAGGAGCTGCCGGATGACTACATGGCGATGAGTCCCGACTCCGCGATCGATGCCCCACCGGACACCGCCATATTCTCACCAACGCGCCTCGAAGGCGCGGCGGCCACCGCCTCCGACGAGTTTGCGGATTTCTCTAGCGACACAACCACTTTCAATTTCCCAGCAGGAGCCCGGCAGTCGCCGACGCTGAGCAACAACATGAACACAAGTGAGGCCAGCAAGCCGCTGCGCAACAAGAAGAACGGCCTGCCCACGGTGGATGCGGCGGATCAGGCTCCCGAGGAGATACCCATGCTGCATCGCCGCTCGGCCGGGTCGGATGAGGACGAGAGCCAGAGCCCTGAGCAGGCGCGGCGATTCAATCAGGCGCTCAAGCAGCACTATGCCACGCCCACGCCCTCGCCCCGCCATCACGTGGAGACGAAACTCAATGGGGAATCGTCAGAGAACTATGTAAATGTGAAGCCGCCAAGGAAAACGATCGCCAACAAGGCGGGCGCGGGAGGTGGCAGTGGAGCGGCGCCAACGGAAGCCTTCTCGAATCCCAGCTACCAGCCACTGTCCACTGTCAATGAGAAGGAGCAGCGAAGGTATTAAGGATGTTCCGGAGCCATTAGCTTAAGTCCAGGGCCTTCACCCGGATCAGTTGGAATTTTAAAGGGAATCGATAAGAAGGAAACTTTCATAAATTATGTACTAAAACTATTGTAATTTCTCTACTTAAATCACTTGTCTCTCAAACAATTACTTGTAGACATTAGAACTATTCCAATTCCCTGTTTATAATTCCAACTAATTCCGCCTGAGGTTCCCTTAGAAAACAATACTACTTAGTGGCATTGTCAAGATTCTGATATAGCTTTAAGACCACACCACACACCACACTCACACTCTCCATGTTATATACTTATTAATGCCATTTCATGTTTAGGTTTACGCTAGACCTAAGTCCGAGTCGAAAATCTGTATTTTTATCTATGTAAATGATTGTCTTGAACAGTGTATGTACCTACGACTACTCAAATACAATGGGTATGAAATATCAACGTTAATGGGTCTTAATCGAGGTCGAGTTCTATGTTCCCCTTGAGGCGTTTCGCACGCTGACGCCCCTCCTCCAGTTCCAATTCCAAGATTTGGTTCTTCAGAACAAGGTTTTTCATCTCGAGGCTAGCTCTCTTCTCAGCTCTGGCGTTTTCATCGACACAGTATGTCTGCTGCATACGGATGAGCACCAGTTTCTCAGCGTCTACTGTGCGCCGGAGATTGTCAGTGGGAATTGGTAAGGGCGGGGGCTGGGGTGTGGTAGCCATTGGAATTTCCTCCTGAGCTCCCTTCAGGTTAGAATCCTAAAATAAATGTTAAGCCTGAAAAGGGTGCTATACACTCTAAAAGTCACACCAAACCTCCTCAATGGGTTCGCCCTTAGAAGTTAATTGTATTCCGGTGTCATCAGCTGGAAATATAAATAAAGATATGAGTTATATTAAATAATTTGTGTGTTTCTATTTAATAGCTATAATCTATTATAGAAAATTCACCTTGTTTAGCCTGCAAATTATCCAAATCCAAGTCCTCTTCATCTCCATAGACCGCCAGCACACAATTGCTAGCTGTTGATTCGAACTCCAAGCGTTTACCCTGCATCTTCAGCTTGGTGTTCAGATTTTTGTACTTGTCCTTAAGAGTCCGCCAAGTGCGCGGAATGCCAGTTTGGTAGGTGAAGGCCTGGGCCAACTGCTCCCAGGCTTCCCTCTTTCTCTGGCAGCTGAGCGAATCGGATCTCTTGTTGTCGATAATGGGCTTCAAAGGCTTGAGGAGCTTCAGCAACATGTCCTGTTCGGCTAGCGAGAAATTCTTGCCCCTATGGCGAGAGCGCTTATCCGACTGGCTCATCTTAAATGTTTTTTTTTTTAATATTTCAACTAAATTGAGTTTAAATAAATCACAATTGACGTTTAGGTTTAAGGCCAGTTGATAGATATTCCAGAAATAACCTAGTTCACAAGTTCACTTTAAAAAAGGTTTAAGCTTCTCCAAATTCTAAAAACTTAAGCACGTTAGTTAATGTAACTCTCTAAACAAATTAAAAGAAAAAGTATTCCATATAATGGGTAATTATGTACGTTCTTTAATCTCTTTTTATTTTATTGATAAAAATAATTCCGCGAAAACTTAAAAATAAAGTATTTTAGCCATATCCACACATGTAACTTAGCTTTACTTAGGAATTCGGTAAACAAATAAAAATATAGATATGTAATAAATATTCCTATGGGGACATACTGTGAAAGTTTGAGCTAAATCAGATAATAAACGTGGTAGTTATTACACAATAAAAGTTATTCTTGTCATTAAATAAAACGTAAAACTGTTTGAGAGCCGGTTTTCTATCTTACTCTTTCCTTAGGCATGAGCACTGCTCCTGAGACCTCAACTTCTCGCAACTGCATCAGGTGGCTGCTCCCAGGTCTGTTCCATCAGGTAAAACAAGGAGCTGCTTCCGTTAAAATAGTTTAAAAATTTAAAACCAGCGACTGTCCACTTGCTAAAATTCTGCAAAGTAGAGATGGAACCCTTCCCATAATCGATATTTTTCATTTGGCACACATATCGATATAGGTACGGAGAATCTATTAAAATGTAAAATAAGTGTTTGAGATGCAAGATTAATTATTAAAAAGAAAAGAAAAATAATAATTATTAATTTAAAACATTAATAACAGCCAAAAAGAAAGCCCAAAGATAAGCGCAACAATCTCCTGTTTACGATTAGTGATATATCGACTCACGCACCATCACCAGCATGTATCGATAAGCCGCAAAAGTCGCAGTGAAAGAAAAAGTTTGTTGATTTGTTGAATTCCGCAAAAGGAGTGCTTAATTAAGGAAACTAAGGCCAGCAACAAGATGATGGTAAGCATAAACAATAGCTAAGCTCAATCTGGAAGTTATTAAATCTCCAAATTGCTTTTCCGGAGCGCTGCTCTCAGAGCCGCCCCAGTGACGCCTCTCGCCGCGCACACAAAGAAAAGTCTTATCAGAAAAATGGGCGTAATTAGAGTGTGAATTAATGCGTTTATTGCACTTGCAGGACGGCACGGATGACTCAAATCTGCTGAACAGTCCCTCCACGGCCAACAACAATGGCGCCACCATGGAAATAGTCTCGCCAACGAATCCGCTGGCGAATCCTCTGGCTGCAGGCGGCGGCGACGGCGCAGCAGCGGCACCTGCCGCCGCATCAACTGGTGCCACAAATGGCAGTGGATCTGCCACATCGCCGGACAGCTCTTCATCTGCACCGGCCACGCCCGCAGCCGCCCTGGGCGAGAACGCTCTCCACGTGGAGATATCCGATGCACTGAGCGAAAAGGAAAAGGTCAAGTTCACAGTGCACACACGCACCACGCTGCCGGGTTTCGCGAAAAAGGACAATAATGTGGTGCGTCAGCACGAGGAGTTTGTGTGGCTGCACGATCGCATAGAGGAGAACGAAGACTATGCCGGCTACATTGTGAGTCTTTGGCGGGCTAAGATATTGATATTAATTTGCTAATTTATCTGTGAATTCTCTCTCTTAGATTCCTCCCTGCCCGCCGCGTCCGGACTTTGATGCGTCGCGAGAGAAGCTGCAACGTTTGGGCGAGGGCGAAGGCAACATGACCAAAGAGGAGTTCAAGAAGATGAAGTCGGAGCTGGAGGCGTAAGTGATTTTTGTTGCCCCCCTTTGTGACGGTTTTGTGTCAGCTGCTGTCTCTCAGTGATCGGGCGCTCAATCGAATATCTCTCTATAGGTGGTTATGGAGAGAGCGTACCATTAATAGCTTTGAAAGGTTTATTTGTTATTTACGAGATCTGTTATTTACAGACCTTAATCCTTAATTCTAAAAAACCGTATCGCTTATAAAGTGATATACATATGTTGTTATAATTATAGCAGCTGGTAATATTTCTTCGGTGACTCATCAGCAACCATTGTTTAAGTACTAATAAAAAGCAAACAAACATTGCTGTTATCAGCAAACCCCTTTCATTCACGCTTTACATATACAGCGTGGCTAAACCATTAACTTTACTTCATAAAAAATTAATAAAATCACCAACTAATCAATGATATTTCCATTTCCCAGCGAATACCTTGCCACCTTCAAGAAAACCGTCGCCATGCACGAAGTGTTCCTGCGTCGACTGGCCAGCCATCCCGTCTTTCGTGTCGACCAGCACCTCAAGGTATTCCTGGAGTACGATCAGGACTTGTGCGCCAAGCCGCGCAAGAAGATGGCCATTTTCGGTGGCTTTGTGAAATCTCTCGGCAAAACCACAGACGAGATCCTGCTCAGCGCCACGGTGCGCGATGTGAATGACTTCTTTGAGAACGAGCTGCAGTTCCTGACCGAATACCACGGGCACTTGCGTGAGGCAGCGCTGCGAACCGAGAAGATGACGCAGCGACACAAGGATGTGGGCGATAGCCACCAGAAGATATCCAATGCGCTGACCCAGCTGTCGACCACCGAGAAGGGCAATGTGGAGACTTTTGTGGCCAAGACGGCGGAGATATTTGAGAGAATCAAGGTGGGTTTATCATGGAGTTGATCAATTCTGTCTTTATTGATGTAGTTCCTGCTTCTTCTTAACAGAATCTGGAGACCCGAGTGGCCAGCGACCAGGATCTCAAGCTGGGCGACACTTTGCGCTACTATCAGCGCGATAGTGATGCTGCCAAGGCTCTGCTAATCCGACGCCTGCGGTGCCTGGCGGCCTACGAGACAGCCAATCGGAATCTGGAGAAGGCCCGTTCGAAGAACAAGGATGTGCACGCGGTAAGATTCGGGTGGCGGTCGGCTTGAGAGCTTCCTGTAACCAAAACCTTTTTAGAGACAAAGTTTTTCCCCTTTCAAAAAGTGTGTTTCCAGCGGGGCAATCGATTCTAACGCTTCACTAATCACAAAAACCAACTATTAACTATTTTTATCTCAACTATCTCGTCCACTACCACCTCACATTGCTCTGCTCTCCGCTCCGCTCTCTGCTCTGCCTGTCCCTCTGCTCCCTCACTCTCTGTGTGTGTGTGTGTGCGTCTTTGTGCGTGTTCTGCTTTCGGCAGCCCTTGGAGGTGCAAGAGGTATTTGGCATTTTAACGTTTATTACCCGTCGGTTTAGTAGATGTAAACAGCTGCATGCCCTCCACCGTTGTTGCTCCATCCGTATTCACCCACTCTAGCATGTCCTTGTCGTGACTCACTGCTCCGGGAATCTTGCTAATCCAGTCTCTGTACCCCCTTAGGCCGAGACTGCCCAGGCGGAGGCCTGCGAAAAGTTCGAATCGATGTCTGCCTGCGGCAAGGAGGAGCTGATCGGTTTCCGTAACCGCAGAGTGGCGGCCTTTAAGAAGAGGTAAGCTTAAGAAACTCTTTCCAGAGGATAATACATTATTTCTTTCGCTTTCTTTCAGTCTCGTGGAGCTCTCGGAGCTGGAAATCAAGCACGCCAAGACCCAGTACGAATATCTGCGCCAATCGCTGCTGGCGCTGAAGGAGATTGCCTGAGACGACGAGCCGGGGGAGGCGGAGGAGGAGCCCGCCGCCCCGGGAGACGGAAGTAAATCAATTGTTTAATTGCTAAGCAAACAGTTTATTATTATTGCACGGGTCAGAGCCGATCGAGTGCAACCTTATTATCTTAGCCCCACACACGTATTTGTATTGTAACGAATATCCATTTGTTTTTTGTGAACACAGAGCGCTTTTATATTTGTGAAACAAGCATTCCTCTCTCTGAAGCATTATAACTATAACTGCAACTATATTGTAAACACTGTGCATTTGAAGCTGAAGAATATAAATGAGAAATATTGTACAGAAGGCGGGCCGTTTGTTACCAGTCAACAGAGCACACTAGCCTTAATTGCTTGGCATCGAACCCGGTAGCTAGGCAACCACTAGTGAAAGCGTTCCCTTAAGTGTGCACACCAAGGACACAGTCTGTCCAGTCGCTCCAACTCCTTTGTTTCAGTGTTACTCTTGCCCATTTTGAGCTTACAAATCTATTAGCCATGGATGATTTTGGCTGCTTCGATTATAGGCGCCCTGCCAGCGCCAAGGATACCGATTGGAGGACATCCACATATCGCGGACATCGCTATATCACCGATCTGAGAATGGGCAACAAACTGAATGCCAAGTTTGCCGACAAAGACCTTTATGTGAGGGATCCGCTGCTGGCGGCGAAGCCCACATCTGAGAGCATGGCCACTTATGTGTGGCAGGTGAGTGAATGGGTCTTCCAATCGGACTTTCCACTGGATATTGTCCAATAATTAACTCCCTTTCCCGTATTCAGTATGGCAATCCCAATACCCTGAGGAATCCCTCGCTCAACGTAGTGAAGACCGAGTACATGAAGCCCTTCGAGCAGGGACAGCTACGCTTCGTAAAGCGACGGATGAAGCCAATCTCCAGTGTTAGCCACGACACCTACGTGCCCAAGGAAATGCCCGAGGAGCCGGAGGTGGTGCCCGTTACCATGCCCACGCCTGTGAAGGCCACCAAGCTGATCATCGATCGTTCCGAGGAGGGCTTTAGCAAGTACTTGGATCCCTCTGCCACCACCTACAATCTCTCCTATGTGCGCCGCAGTCCGCAGCAAATATGCGGCGGCGTCGGGGCCCACGACAATCTAACCTACTGGAACTGGGCGGAGAAGATGCCGGCCACGTGCAAGGTCTCACGGGAGGAGGATGCCAATATGTGCGATAAGTTTCCATCGCACCTCTGTCCCAAGCGGCGCTGTGAGTTCCAGAATCTTACAAAGCGCGTTCCGCATTCGGGAATGGTTACCGAGGTGCGCGCCAACTTCACGGATCCGCAGTCCCGGCAGGTTGAGTTCGATCCGGATGTGAAGCCTGTGTTGGAGTACGCGGAGGTCATGCCGTTTGCCAAGAAGAGCGAGTACGCAATCTACGGATCGGGGGAACCGGTGGTGAAGTACGTTTGAAAGTCCTGCTTGCTTTGGGATCCTATTTTCTTTACTTCGACTAAATTTAAGTTAAGCTATATTTAGCCAGTGGTTTCAGGGGACTTCCAGGAGAAATGCACGGACTAGCCGTTGCCAAGGGATTTATTCTAATTTCTTTGCCGAGTTTGGCTCCTGCCTTATAGCTATGTGGGCAACCCTGCCTTGAAGCACCCATCGAAATATAAAAACTGCATTTAAACTAGGCCAAAACTTTATTAAAACTGGTTCGTGTGTTGAATCTATAGTTTGGTAAGAGGAAGCGTCCTCCGCCGTCCAAATCCACGAGCTCACAGGTATGTGAAACTGTAAGGCAGGAGATTGTAGGCCGATGTGACCAGCACCTCGTCATTGTCCTGGATAGCCGGAATACAGTCCTCCATCTCCGGCGGCGGGGCCTTCGCAATGTAGATGGGGAAATCCTTGCAGGCGAACTCGCGAATAAACTGACGGCACACGCCGCAGGGCGTGGTGAAGCAGCCCGCATGATAGGCCACCACAGCGCCCGCCGTGTACATCCGCTCGCCCTCGCTGATTCCCTTGGCCAAGGCGCATCGTTCGGCACAGTTGCCGGGCGTAAAGGCCACGTTCTCGATGTTGCAGCCCGTGTAGATCCTGCCGCACTTAGACCGAAAAGCGGCGCCCACCTTGAAGTTACTGTACGGCGCATAGGCACACCTTCGGGCGGCCAGAGCTGCCTCCAGTAGCTCCCGGCCCACTTCATCTGGAACGGAAGAAGTTGAGAGTTCAGAAGAGAACCCTGCAAGCCACATTCAACGCCCCACCACCACTCACCCACGTGGCCAAAGGCAACCGTATACTCCTCCAGCGTAGGCGGATGAGGCAGATTCTCGGACTCGCGTGGCAGACCCTTCTCGCCGCTGAGCCGCGCCTCGCGCCGTGCCACTTCGCAGAGCAATTCATTCAGCTGCCGCATCTGGCAGACTAGGGCCTTCCGTTGATCCCGCTGGCGATGCTCCTTGACAATGCCGCCGGCACAGGCGGTTCCATTCTGTTCCTGGCGACGAGCCAGCTCGGATTGCAGCTTTTCGAGCTCCTTCATCTGCTTATCCAGCTCCTTACGCTTCAGCTCGTCTTGCAGTCCGTTGAGGCATGTCATGGCGCAAAGAAGGCGCTTCCGCTTTTCGGCCATTTCTTTTTTTTTTTTGTACTAAAATTTTTGTGGCTAATATGGGAATTTGTTTTAGTCTCTGGTACTTTTTTTTGGGGGGGAACAGCTGTAAAATCTGTAATTTGAAGGAAAAGGTAAAGGTAAAAGGCCACTTTTTCTTTACTGTCTGGCCTGGCTCTTATAAGGTCCAGAGAGTAGGCCTGGAGCTTTGGTCGGCTGTCGCATCCTCTTCAGTTTTGTATATGTACATATGCTATATGAATGAGGCGTTTGCTAATTAAAGTCAGGGGTTATTCGGACCACCAGAATGTGGTAGTATGTGGTAGCCCCTTATAATAGCATTGCGTCCCAGAATGTGAGTCTCAAAAAATAATAGGAAACTGTGGAATGGGATAAGCCATATAGTGGAATATATAAAAATAAATACAATAAATTATCTGAACCATCAATAATCAATTATGGGGTTATGACACTCTCTTGTTGCTTTTATTCACTAGATGTAGAGGGTACAGTCCCCACCTTTTTTGCTTAAACTCAAGTCCCTGTTATTCCAATGTCAAATTGTACATTTTTTTTTGTAGACATGGCTATGCCTTGGATTTCAGTACATCTCCCAGACTCATAAGCGTTAATACACAAGCCTTTTGTACTGTGTAAAATATTCCATAAATTTGTGCAAAATTCATTTCCTCATTACTTTTTAAATTAATTTTTTGCAAATTAAAAGTTTTCGTGTTTCTATTTTAACTTCGAAAGACTTTCGGATTTGAGATAACATGAGTAGACCTGTGCGTGGTAAGTTGATATCCTTGAATGACTTCAGGAGACATTTATTCAATTGATCATGATCTCAGGCAACAAAGCCTTTGAGCTCAGGCTCTTACGAGGATCACATGTTCCTCAGGACAAGGGTACTCTCAGCTTGGTAAGTTCGAATTCGGGTTAGGAGCTCCTTACAAGGCTATACTAGATCAGGAGGGTATATTATATAATATAGTATATTTCTCAGGATCAATCCCGCACCCCTAACCGAGTACATGTTCTTAAAGTCTACGAAAAAATAAGCCAAGAAGCTCTTATGATATATTTTCCGCAGGGTCGACCATCCAGATGTCCGAGCCCGTCACAGAGGCGAGGACCTGTTCCTAATGACAATGAACCTCTCGGCACGGTAAGAAGGAATCGGTGAAATGCTTACAAGAAGCTCTACGAGATTGTATTACATATTCCGCAGGCTCGAGACTCTAGAAGTCGCATCCGCTCACAGACACCAGGACCTAAGGCCACTAAACCTGAATCATTGGTGAGTAGAAATCGGAGAGGTGCTCTTAGCAGAAATTGAGAGATTATGTATTCCTCAGAAACGAATCAACACATTTTCCGGCCCCTTACAGGAGCGAGTACCTGTTTCTAAGGTCAGCACACCTGTAAGCTCTGTAAGTAGAAAACCGAGGCTTTACGAGATTGTTTTATATATTCCGCAGGATCGAGCCTCCAGAAGTCCCGACCGCTCACAGACACCAGGACCTAAGGCCACTGAACCTGAATCTTCTGTGAGTAGGAATCAGAGAAGTGCTCTTAAGAAGCTATACTAGATTATATTATATATTTCGTAGGATCGTGCTTCCACATGTCCCGGCCCCTCAGTGACGCAAGGATCTGTTTCTCAAGTCTTCGAATCAGTTAGCTCTGTAAGTAGAAATCGGAGAAAAAAGGAGGGAGTACTTTCCTAGATTATATTACTTATACCATAAGCACTTCTCCTTTTTACGAGATTGTATTATATATTTCGCAGGATCGAACCTACATATGTGCCAGCCCCTTACAGACTCAAGGTCCTGTTCTTAAAGTCAACGAACCAGTAAGATCGGTGAGTTGGAACCGGGAAAAAGAAGTACTTTTCTAAATTATGTTACATACACCATCATTATATATACCATAGCCTCGAGCCTGCAGAAGACCCATCCTCTTAAAACCAACCAAGAGTCGTATTCCAATCAGGTTACACAGTGAGCAGGAGCGTCACGCCAAAATCCTGGACGACCCGGTAATCCCTGAGAGAAGGCTGCAACGGAAAGAGCGCAAGGCTGAGCCACAGACCTTTGCAAGGCAGGGACCGACAGGTGAGTGCCAGTGGTATGATCGCGATCAGGAGCTTGTCGACTGATTGTACTCAAGCTCCCCGCGGAATACTTACTTCGACTGCTGAATAGTAACCCTTTTTTCTTACTATTGTGTTTAGCCCTTGAAATTCAGCTGGGCCACGAGCTGGACGAAAAGGACCGCATTATTAGCGATCTGCAGGAGAAGCTGCTGCACAGCGAGAAAGTGGTCTCCGAGCAGACGCTTCTGCTGGCCAAAGACAATGAGCACACGGAGCAGTTAAAGTCTGAGCTTTCGATGATGAAGGCTGAGTAAGTAGAAAGGGATTTTTACAGACATCTTCATACTTACATAATATTCTTTCCGTTCCACTTCCCAACTTTTCTTAAATATATTTTCCCTCTGCAGAAACCACCGAGTGCACATGAACTTGGAGATAGCAAACCAAGGCCTCGAGCTGGCCACCGCCAGGGCGAGAAAGTACGTGGAAGGGACAGCTGCCTTGGAGAGTGAGCTCAAGGAGGCTCGCCATCTGATCGGTAACCTACAGAGGCAGCAGGAGGTCGCCTTGGCCGCAATTTGGTGAGTGGAAGTGATCGCCATTGTTTGGTAATTAAAATCTAAATAAATATAAACTCAGTGAGATTCATCAAGAAGTAAAGGACGCCAACGTGCAAGTTAATATTCAGAGCGAAGCCGAAGCTCAGCTGACCAAGGATGTGGGCAGGATACAGACACAGCTTGAGGACCACCAAAAAGAGCTGTCCGAGCGTTCCGATACGATCCGCAACCTGCAACAAAGCGAACTGGATTTGAAGAGTAAATTGGAGAAGACAGACAAGCTCTTTAAGCAGGTTCGCGGATCGATTCCCTTGATGGTCCTGCTTGTGCCTATCCTCCTCCATCGCATTGCAGGTAATCAATGAGCTGGCCGTTAGGGACGAGGAGTTTCGCAATCTCTTCCAAACGCTTAAATTCAAGCACACGCAGCTGAGAAAGCTTGAGGACAGTGTTAAGCTGCTGGAGGAGCGGTATGAGCGGAGTTCCTTGATCCGGGCCAAGCTAGAGGAGAAGAATGCCGCCTTGCAGGAGAAAACAGTGCGGCTCAAGAATAATCTGTGAGTAGATGCTCCCAAGGTTAGAATTATAGCTAACACAATTGCTTAAATATGTTACAGGCGTTACTACTCCCAAATCATAATTGGGAATGATGGTAAACCATTTTTCGAAGCAATGCCACCCACATCCACTGATCCTAACAACGCCTGCAAGCTTGTCCCGGAACCAGAGCAGGAGTCGAATCAGGCAAAAGGTCCAAACCGCCGGAAAAACTAGATATTGTCCAACCAAATTTAAATGAACTCCTGCGCCTAACCATCCCGTACCCAACCGCAGACTTGTCCTGCATTGCCTGTTGTTTATTATAAAAGTGGACGTAGTTGTCCAGCATGTGAATTGTTCCGTCGTAGGGTTTCAGTTTAATGATGCCTCATAGTTCCCGCATAACACCCGTCTCAAGATCTTGTTATATTTATAATAATAGTTTCAAATACATCGATATATATCCGAGAAAGTGTTTGTTTACCAGCTCCAATAACTACAAACAAATGTAAGCCCCAGGAATAGTCGGGAGTTCCCCCATTTTTGTTTTCATAGAAAGGTGTCTGGTTACTCCTTCCTATCAGCAATATTCTCAAGTGAGGAATGTCTGTGTAATGTAATCTCTATATATAAAGCTATCAGTAAGAAAACTAGGAATCAACGTACAGCCAAATCCATTGATTGACAATATTAATATGCATTTTTATTACATTCTAAAAACTTTAAACTGATTTGCTAAGATTTATGTTGGCTCCCCAAGTGGCCCCAATCGCTTCCAATAGGAATTCCTAACGTTTTCTACCTGTGTGTATATGTAGCTATCTCTCTCTGCATTTTCATACAAATCATACATTAAAAATATAAAATAAGCTATAATACGGTTTTAAATTCTGTAGACCTCTTCTGTATTCTTATTACAAAAGAAAAGTTTCTTTAGGATATTCGGGCTATCCATCGCCAGCAAAGCTGCGGGCACCCTGCTAGTGTAGATAATAAAATTATATTTGAAGTCACGCCCTTAATAAAAACCCTTGAGTTAATTATAATTATAATAATTATTCCCCTTCAAAATATCATGTGACATTTGAAACCAGAACTTTCCAATATAATTAAAGCAAAGTTATAAATTATATCCCTTTCATTTTCTATCGCCTCGTATCAGAGATTAAAGATTCTAAGTGGATTATCAGGATTCATAATATTTATAAATATTAATCTATGACAAGTCATCATCTATCTCCATACATTTTTATACCCTTGCAGGGTATTATAATTTTAGTCAGAAGTTTGCAACGCAGTGAAGGAGTCAT